>PVKA01007307.1:0-78541 GCA_004027165.1 Ctenomys sociabilis
GACCAGACCTCCGGGTTACTGTTGGACGCCTGTGTGCTGTGCTGGTGCTCCAGCTCCAAGGCCATCCCTGACCAGACCTCTGCACTGCCTGGGTCACCAGGGACCCAGACCCTAAATGTTCTGTTCCTCATGGCTCTCCCTTTCCATCTCTTGTCTGCATGTCAATCCTTCATTTCGGTCAGGTTCAGCTGGCAAAATCACATCTTGCTTTGCAGCCAGCTCTCTCCATTCTGGCTGCAGAGTAAGCCATGGCCCAGCCGCAAGTGTGCTCCAGTTACCTCATCCCTCACACTTCTGTCTCCAGGGTACTGCCTCATCCCGTCTCCCAAAGCCCTCCCTCGCTCTGGATGTATTGGTGGGCCACCTGCACAGCCAGCCCCTTCTGGGTCCTGCTCACCTCCCACAAGCAGTGCCCCAGTCACACCAGCACCTTAGTATAAGACAGTGCCTGCCCTTGTCCCTACACTCACCCAGCTACTGTCCTTCACCTCCCCTACTCTGCCAAGTCAACTTCTGGAAAAGCTGGCTCTGAGCTATCCCCTGAAGCTGCCCTAGCAGGACCCCTATCCCCTACTCTGATCCTCAGTCTGGGTGCAGTCTCACCCCAGGAATTCTGCACAGGCTGTAGCTGAACTACATTTCCTCCCTCACTATTTGCAGCTTACAAAATGCTTCTCCATGAGGGCCTCTGACCAACCTTAGACCTGTAAGCTCCTGGGACTCCTGCACTCTTTTTCCATACTTTGCCTTGCCCTGTAGATGTTCATGGACATATATGCTACTGGTTTTGCTACTCTGTATTCTGTACTACCTGATGAAAGAACAAACTTGAATGTAACCGAATTAAAAATTAGAATTAGAAGCAATTAGAAAACTGAATTTGAGAAAGAAAAATCTTAAAATACTATAGAAAACTACAAAGTTGAGATTCTATCCCAGAATACAAAGAAGAACAGGAATGAGTGTATTGAGTGAGAAAAGAATACTGAATGAATAGATGGGAAAACAAAAACATGAACAGATACAGCAGAGATGTAAAACCAACAGGACAAAAAAGCACAACCAAAAGGTAATAGAAGAGTTTTCTCAATCTTAGAGAACCTATCTACTTAGGAGAAAGGCTTAGCAGTAAAGGACGATAGGGAGATGAATGTATAATAGATGGTATGAGCTATGTTTATTTTCTAAATACACTTCTAAAATCTGTACATGCTCAGAGTGGCAAATATTTTTGGTAAATATTCTTGGTAAAATTTTAAATACCAAAATACAATAGGTGAAAGCTGTGAGGAGGAACAATATAATTTTAGAACAGGTCAAATGCTTGTTCATCTACAAAAGTAAAATTATATTCTCAGTCACGTCAAGTCTCAGAACGTGTCCCATTCCTCTGTGTCCCTGTCAAAAGTAATTCCCTTAACACAAGCACTGAAGGCAAAGAGAAGAATTAACGAAGTAGGCATAGAGGGTGAGAACTTTAACCAGCTATATCGTGTTACCTTCATATTATCATTAGAGAAATATTATTAAAAGTAAAAATAAAATTTAAAAGAGAAAACATTTGCAGACATACACACTACAGATAAAAACATGGAAGGATGGATACATAAGCGCATGTGCAGACAGACACTTGGGGGGAACAAGGGTAGGTAGACAGGTGGGCGGATGGATGAGCAGATGAAAAGATGGGAGCACAGGCAGGCGGTGGGCGGTGCATGGGCAGGTGGATGACAGGGCCCTTGGATGCATGAATGAATGGCTGGACAAATAAATGGATAGATGGACAGGTGGGTCGGTTGGCTGACCGATGGACAGATCATTTAGTGACAGAATTTTAAAGTTTTCTCAACTAATAAGAAACTAAGAACAGCCAAGAGAACAGCTGAGAGGGAGGGAAGCTTGCTTCAGTGAAGTTGGGAAACTGAGTCTGAGGAAGATCTTCCATCCTTCACTGCTGGGCTTGAGGTCAGCTTGAATTTTATCTGGAGACAAGACAGAGTCTCTAGATTTTTTTTTTTTTTAAACAAGCAAGCACAATGAAAAAGGTAAATTATTTTCAGTCTATGTCAAAATGAACTAACTAGTTTTGAGGTGAAAATTAGATGCAAAGGAACGGTGTAAGATGCAAGGGAGAAGCCAGGAGAAGGAAGGCGGCCCGCACGTAGAGGTGGGGATGGACTCACATTGGCCACATGAACGAAAGATCACAGGGTGGATGACACAGGTACTGTAGGGAGGGTTAGACAGGAGTCAGAGAGAAAGCACTGTATGCCACTGTCACGTGCATACTTCCATCATCCTGACACTTCCACAGAAATGATGCCATGGGCACCAAGCTCCCATGAGTCTCCTCCCTGAATACGTCACAGACATGGCATGAGCTGGTTATACACTGTAGAACAGGGTTCCCGGCCCTCAGACCATACAGCAGGTGACCCTCTACTACTGGTGGAGGGGAACCGGTCTGCTGCTAAGGACACGGGTTGTAAAATTTTAACAGAGGCTGTGGCGAAGGATGTGCCACATGTCCCTCTTCCAGCTAACACCATAATGAGACACACTGATGAAACGGCAATGGGTACTGAGGTATGACTGTGAGAGAGGACAGCCGAGCCCCTGTGGAAGACAATCCAGGTTGACGAGTCTATTAATGTAGATAACAAACCGACAGTAACACTTGTTTTTGTGTGATCTCTTTCTCAGGATGCGTATAAGGATATATTAGGTACACTGTTTTTTGTACCGGGGATTGAACTCAGGACCTTGTGACTGCCAGGCAGGCACTTATGCTGCTGAGCTATCTCCCCAGCCCATATTAGGTATACTTTTGTGGCCAACCAACACCATAACATCACAACTATTTAAGTCTTCAAATGATTATATATCAAGAAACAGAAATGATCATTTTGGGTCAGTACATGCATGGATGGAGCAGTGCTGGACAACTTCCTGGTTCATTACTCAGGTCAAAGAGGCTGCTCCTGAATGTGAGTCCATGACTGTATCATCCATATAGAAAGTCTGGCTAGCCAGAGATGTCACCTGAACATAATGTTTTGCAGGATGTGACTAAAGTCCTTGTCTGTTCACCCAGCTCTATGAGATGGATGCAGAGCGTGCAGGACTTCTCTTATACACTGGAGTGAGACAGCTTTCTAAAGCAGTATCACTGGCTGGAGTTCTTGAGTTATGAGCTTCCCCAGAGATTGCTTTTAGTAAGGTCACCACTGGCAGTGTCTTTCAGCGACATAGCACAGGTCACAAAACTTGCTTACTTGTGGGACATATTCAACCTACTCAGTGAACTCATTCAGCCACTTCAGGGGAAAAGGACACCTGTGTTCAAGTTGGCAGATGGAGCACCTGCATTCAAAGCCAAGCTGGAATGATGTGGCAATGGCGAACACTGGGATTTTTTTTTTTTTTACATGTTACAAAGGTTAGCAGAGATTTTGGAAGAGATTAAACCAGGGCCTTCTTTCTGCCTGCTGGTGCATAATCACCTGACTCATCTTTCAAAAGAACTTGACAATTACTTCCCAACCACAAAAGACCCCCCTGAACTGGGAAGGAATGGATCCATGAGACAGCTGTGAATAAGCCAGGTGAATCAATGTTATCTGTGTCAGAAGAGGAACCAACTGTCTGAGATGACAAAGGACCGTGTCCTTCAAAGCATGTCTGAGGCTTCAAATATGCATGTTCTAGATTAAATTCAAAGCAAAATACCCTGGAATTACTACAGAGGCACTGAAAAGCCTGCTCTGTTGCCCATATTCTACCTTTGTGAAGCAGAGGTTTTTTTGCTTTTGGGGGGGGCAGTAATAACAACCAAAATAAGATTATGAGCAGACTGGACAAAAGCTACACATCTCAAGTGTCAGTGACACCCACCACTCTCAGGTGGGACTCTAGTTGCAGAAAACCAAACTCAGCTCCTACTGAGCCTATATTATGATGAATTATGTAATTATTTTGTTAGATATTCCAATATAATAATAATAAAAATAAACACACTATGCTTGAATTATCCTGATATCATCCCCCAATCCCAGTGTGTGGAAAAATTGTCTTCCATTAAACCAATTCCTAGTACCAAAAGACTGAGGACCGCTGCTGTGGGAACACTGTCTGAGGTAGAGTCAGGATGCGCAGGGGCCTGCCACAGTGGTGCCACACATACCTCTCATCCACGTTGGCAGATCCGAGCACAAGGAGCCCACCGCGGGCACCCCGGGACCAGAGGCTCAGCTGGGCAAACAGGTAGGCGAGCACCATCCTGATCCGAGCCTGGGAAAGGAACAAGGAATTACCCTACGTGCTGCTGCAGCACATGCCATCCAAGGTCAGGAGGAAGGCTTCCCAGCAATGCCTCAGGGCACCCCAGCTTTCTGAGGAAAATTTCAAGGCATTCCTCGAGTTCCTCAGCAGTACCACTGTGAGCATGGAGGGTCCTAGCTTCTCCATTGTTGGAACCTGGGATGATGGAGGGAGCCTCAGTGGTAGGATCAAGTGACAGCGAGCTCCAGAAAAGGCTCGCCACCTCACTTTGCCCACTGGCACTTCTGGAGGAGGGAAAAGGGACCGAAGCATAGCAGGGAGGGGACAGAGACAGGACAGCCCCATGCAATGCAACCCAATGTTTCTTCTCCTTCCACTGCTGTGCAGCCCCACTTCCACTGCAGTAGCCAAGGACAGAGAACAGGGCTGAGCGCTCCATGGAAGAAATGCACACGTGCTCGCACTCCTGCTTGTGCTCACATTCCCACACAGGCTTCTGTGTATGCTCAGGGACACATCTCTGCACTCCTCCTCACACTCACATGCACTCATGCACTTGGGCACACTCACCTTCAGGCACATATGCATATACTTCTTTTTGTCTGTTTGTTTGTTTTTTGGTGGGGAAGGACCAGGGATTAAACTCAGGCCCTTGTGCTTGCCAGGGAAGCACTTATTCCACAGAGCCATCTCCCCAGCCCTATGCATATACTTCTGCACACATCCCCACCCACAAGTCCACGGGCTCAGACATGCACTCATGCAAACCTGCTAGCACACTCAGACACACACAAAAAGTTCCTACACTTTTGCACATCTCCATGGTACATTCACATTTGTACACATGCTTACACACTAATGTGCACAAATACAGGAATTTTTACTTTTTTGTGTGTGTAGAACTGGGGATTGAACTCAGGCCTTTGTGCTTGCCAGGGAAGCACTTACTCCACTGTGCCATCTCCCTAGCCCCATACTTTCACATTTTTCATACTCACACAATCACACACTTCTTCCACTCTCATGCTTACGGCACACCCTCGTGCTCTGTCACACATGGCTGCACCTGCAGACACCTGGAGGAGTGCTCAGGGTCAGGCAAGGCACCCACGCTGCTAACCGAGCGCCGGCTGTCACCACGGCTTCCATTGCCCTCCCACGTGGGTAGGGATCCTGGCCAAGTCTCAGGGGGCCGCACCTGCACGTTCTGCAGTGCCAGGTTTTCCCTGCTGCCTCCTCCATGAGCTGCAAACAAAGGGATCTTCCCTGTCACCAGGCTGAAGATTCCCACAATGGCCTTCACAGCTGGGTCAATGTTGAGATCAATGTGGTGGCTGAAAGGAAAAATAGGGAATACGGAAGGCAGTGTGTGTGTGTGTGTGTGTGTGTGTGTGTGTGTGTGTGTGTGTGATACACACACTTGCCAGTGTGAGCACTGTAGAGTGCAAAGCACTCTTCAGTGCACTCACAGTGTTGTGTAGCCATTACTGCTATCCCATCCCAGAACTTTGACACCCGGAAGGAAACACTGGCCTCGTTCAGTGTCGTGCCCTGCTCCTACCTCCTCCAGCCTCTGGCAACCACGAATTTGTGTTCTGACCTATGCATCTGTCTAATCTGGACATTTCACACAAATGCAGTCACACAATTATGTGGCCTTGCATCTTTTACCCAGCAGCACAATGATTTCAGTGTCTGTCCATGCTGCAGCAGGCATCAGTGTTTCATTCTTTTTTATGATTAAGACTACAATGTATGGGGCTGGGGAGATAGCTCGGCAGTCTAAGGGCCTGTCTGGCAAGCACAAGGACCTGGGTTTGATTCCTGGTACCACATGCCATGTCAGCCCTGCACTGAGCTGGCCACTGAAACTGGGTGAGGTGGCACACATCTGTAATCCCAGTGCTGAGGAGGATGAGACAGGACCACTACGAGTCTGTGTAGTGAGACACTGTATCAAATGCATACATAAATGATTTTTCAAAGTTAAAAAAAAAAGACTCCATTGTATGGACAAACCACACTTTGAGTGGATGGCAGGTTGCTTCCATCTCTTGGCTCCCCCGTGGAGCGCTACTAAGGACTGCTGAGTAAGTACCTGTTCTGGTGTTTGGGTCCCTGCCTCCAACTCTCCTGGGCTCTGGACATGGAACTGCTGGTGAGGGACAGCTCTAGCTACACTCAACAGGCAGCTCCTTTTTTTCCCCAGGAGGCAAATAAGCAGGAAGCTTTGAATGAAACCAAGTCTTGCCCTCTGAAAGTACCCTAACTTCCTGAGTGGCAGAGGCTGCCAGGGCTGGTGGAAATGACGTGAGGGGGAGGGACTCGCTGCTGGGCTGGCTTCCTGTGCTCTCATGCAGCTGTGTCTGGGATGCAGGGGAGAGGGAAGGGCAGCAGAAGCCACACCAGGGGTGAGACTTGGGAGCATATGGTTTTCCTAAAATCTGACCCAAGTTAAGAGAAAGCAGAGGAGACTGGCTCCTAGACCCACAGTGAACATTAAGCGGACATAGGCAGAACCAACAGAGGCCCTGACCGTGTCACAGGTGCAGGCTGTGCTAGGCACCAGGGCTGATCTACCTTCCAATCTGCTGGGCCAGCTCTCGGGCCCTGCTGCAAGTCTCCTGGGAGGAGTTCTCGCTGGCCATGTAGCAGGTGGTCAGTATGCGTCCACACAGCTCCTGAGGGCCCTGAGGGGTGTAGCTGCTCTCGTCCACAATGGCCCGGATATCAGCCAACACATCCTGATCTAAATCCCCCCAGAGAGATCAAGTAGAAGGCAATATTATGCACAAACTACACGGCTAGCCCCAGCCCGTCACCAGGGATTCTGCATAGCTGATCCCGTCTATCACCAGGGATGCAACCTGGCCAGACCAGGCTACAACCCTGGCAGCTGATGGCTTCACTGGGCAGTTCTGCTACCCCCACTAAGTCATCTTCAATGCCGCTGAACACCGAGGGGTGATTTGACAGAGCCTCTATCCTTTGACACTGGGCCACACTGTCAAAGGGCAGGAGGTACACTCAGCTGTCTACTCTTAGCCACATCAGGTACATGCCCCAGGGAGGGGCTTCCACAGCCCTGAGATATGAACATGATATGACAATGGGCACCACCACAAGCCCTCCATCAGCCATGATGCCCACAGCTGGGATCTCCACTGCCCTCTTTCGTGCTCCCTACCCCTGGTGCTCCCAAGGGCCCATGGATGTCACCTACTTCCTATTGCCACCGCCTCACAGACCTGGCAGCACATAGAGTAGACGAGGCAGGCAGTAGCTGCGCTGTCCACACCGCCACTCAGGGGCAGGAAAAACCCCGCCTGGAATAGGCCAACAAAGCATGGTATCAGCAGAACTTCAGAGAAACAGCAACCCGGAGAGCAGCCCAGCTTTGCCCAGAGAACCTCATAGAGACCCACAGAAACACTTAGGGATACCAACTCCATCCCTGGGCTGAAAAATCCTGCACAAGTGCCAGACTGGAAGGGATGGAAACCTTCCCTGTGGGGCTTGTCTATGGCTGACTCCCCTCTAATAAACTACAGATAGGTAGTTCTGCCCATCTGCCCTCTGGTTAATGCAAATACCACCCCCACCCCTGGGCAGAATGGATAAATGCCTTGCACTTCACATAGGAGAAAAAGTTTTAAGTTTCTGTGGAATTTGATGCAGACCAACCCATACAAGAGGCACAGTGAGCTGGCTGGAAATAGGGCATCTTACCTGTTGGCTTCGTCTTAAATAATCCCAGAGCCAGCAGGCGGGTCCAAGGCTGCAGAGCAAACAGAGCACTGACAGTGGAGCAGTGTGGCCACCCTGGGGACAGTCCCCCAGGGGAGGGAGTCTAGAGAGATGCTGGTCAGTGGGGCTCAGCTCTGGTCATGTCCCATGTCCTATGTTTCAGGGGAGCTAGGGCACTTTGGTTCTGAAGACGATCTTAAGGGTTGGACATCACCATTATCTCTTTTTGGACAGACTTCATGCCGAGGTCATAGAACAGGGACACAGCAGAGTCAGGGGTGGGGCCCAGGCAGGCACATGCTTGCTGAGTCCAAGGTCTCCCCTGGGGAAGGCTCTGCAGCTCACTGTACATGCTTTGTGTCACCCCAACCCCAGTGCACACTGGCACCACTGGATGGAAGGGGATGGCCACATGAACACTGGGCCCTCAGACTCCAGAGCCACCCACCTTATCTCCTCCTCAGGCCTGTGGTACTTCCACTCCACAGGCTCAGTGACAGACTGCAGCAAGTCCTCGTGGTGTGAGAGGGCAAAGTCAACCTTCACTCGGGGGTAGGGGTTTACCCTGCTGGCCTGTTCTTAGACATGCAAGACAGTGACATGTTAGAAGCCTTCATAGGTGCCCAGGCTTCCAGTAACCAGGGGGAGACAGACACTAGCCCCCAGGGATACCGGACAGCTCAAATGAAGCGCCATGGGTGGAGCCATGTGCCAGTGAGGACTCAGAGAGTTGGGCTAGGCCTCCAGTGTCACAGCCTCACCTGCATGGACCTCACAGCCCTGCTCCCTGCTGCATCACCACCCTGTGCCTGTCTTGATGTCCCAGTGCTCAGGCAGGTGACCACTGAGGGCAGCTGGAGCTCAGGTTTTCTTGGAACCACACCCTGCATGTTCCATCAGCCTTGTCACACTGGGTCCACAGCCTCAGCCACACCCTCAGTGGAGGGGACACTTTCTGAGTCCTGGACCTGCACCCACGCAGGCCTTGACTACATACTCACCGCCAGATTGCGTGAAGAAATTTCCGCCCTATAGCTCCTCACATCCTCAAGGTCCAACGTGGCGGTCAGGACCTCCTGGAGAGGGAATTTTAAAAAGAAGTCACAATTTCCAGCCTTTTTCTTTCCCTCTGGGTACTATGGCCATTGTTGTTGGAGTTGGCTGCGAGTGAGTTACATCTCCTAGCGGGGCCTGAGGACCTGTAGACTGCTGGGGCCCAAGCACAGGGGTAAGCAGCTGCCAACCTAACCCTTCTCCCCTTGCTGTCAGCAGATCATCTGTTATATCCAGACATCGTAGGTGATCCATTAATCACAGCAGAGGTCAGGGGACAGACGCAGCAGCCAAAACAAGCTGGACTGAAAGACCACCTGAGCACTGCTGGACCGAGACAGGGATGTGCCTGGGCACTGGTGTGAGCCTCATCTTTCCTGAGACCCCCTCCTTCTACACAAGGGTCAGCACTGAACAAAGAGGCCATTGGGGTCCCCTCACCTGGAAGCAGAACTCAAAGACCAACTAGAAAACCTCCAAGGTGAGAGGAAGAGATCTCTTCTCTATAAAGAAAATTAACATCTGATGCAATAAATAAGAGACTCTACACATCTGCGTTGTTAGAGGTGGCATGTGTGTGGCCTATCAGCTTCTCAGAGGGATGTGTGGCCCCCACAAGCTCATGACCCCTGTTCCCAAGGGCGACATGGCTGCAGTAAGGAATGGGTAGCTGGGTCCCCATCTCTGTTCTCTTCCATATCTCCTCCTTTTGACCTTTTACCCCCATGTGCCCTCAGGACAGCTGCAGCAATGAGCAGAACACACAGCAGCCCAGACACACATGGCTCTGTCCCTCCCCACTGGCCTTCCGCATGTTCAGAGGCCCCTTCTCCTCTAAGGGTATGGGGTCTCCCTTGAAGTCTTGGAGCTGCTTAGGGTAAAGCCTCACACCAGCAAGTGCTATCTTGACCCTTAGAGAAATCCTCCAACAATGCTGGTCCTGAGCATGAGGTCCCCAGCAAACCTGGATCCCAACAAACCAGAGGACCAGGCAGGCACCTGCTCCTCCTTGAGCAGGGGACCTCAGTGCTCTCTGGGCCCTAGAATCATTCAAAATAGCCCATCACAGCTTGAAAAGGAACCAGGCAGTTCCTAGTCCTTGTCACCCTGACACCTGGTCCCAATGCCTGCTGGTCACTCTGCTCTTGAGCACATGCCTGAGAAACCCCATGTCCCATGAGGTCCTCCTCCCAAAGCTAAAATAAATATGCAGTTCACCACAATCCCAGAAATAAGGTGACAGGGGGAGTGGCCCAGGAAGATCACCCACCGGGCACGCATCACACAACCTGGGTGTGGGGGACATCAGCCTCTGAGTGCGGGGACTGACTAGGAAGGTGCCAATGCTGCTGCCCCGCGCCGTGCTCCCCGCACTCCTACCACTTCATCCAGAGAGAACTGGGACCCCTGCGCAAAAATGCTCCCATTCATTGCTATCATGGCGCAGCCATCATAGTAGAGGCGGTCACCGTCGCAGCCCTTCTGGTTGGCCAGCAGATAGATCCCTCCATTCTGAAAAAGACAAGAGGTGACAGTGAGATGGTGAGTGATGACCCTTCACCCTCGCTGGCCACTGGCACCTGTAAGACACTGGGCGTGCCACTGTCCTCTCTCCTACTCTCCGGCCCATGCATCCTCTGCATCCCCAGCCCAAAGGAGAGCACAAACAGGCAGGGACACAAAGCCTGCCGGAATGATTTTCTGCCCTCATCAGCATCCCAGTGCAGCACGGCCTTCTCCCCAGGACATGCTATGGTCCCGAGCAGCCGGGAATGGCTGACCAGCACACCCCCTTGCCACAGCCACCTCCCCAGGAGGACAGCCCCGGTGCACGGATGCTCCCTGGGCATCACCACACTTAGGGTGGGTGCTGTTTCTGGATCCCTTTAAGACACCTCACAGGTACAACAGGCGGCTGTGAGGAGCAGGTGAAACCCCAGGGGGCAGCGCATTTGCTGAGCACTGAAGGCTCAGAATGCTCCAGATGACAATGTTCTGGTGGTACCAGAGCTGCCTACCTTGGTGGTGGCCATGGTCACCAGGTCCACCCTGGCGTGGGCTTTGCGTAACACGTGGTGACTGCCGGAGGCATTGGTGATGATCTCCACTCCATCCAGGCCCATGTCAACATGTGGGCTGTGGGAGGGCAGGCAGACAGAGCCCAGATGGATCCCAGCTGCCCTCCGCAGCCCCTGGACTTGCCCCTTGCTGTTTTCACAGGGCACATTCCCATGACAAGTGCCAACCCTGCCACTGGCCCAGGTGAGCATGGAGCTGACAGCACAGGGGACCTGGCTAACCTGTGTGGTGTCCAGAGCTCCTCGCAGACCTCGCTCCCAATGCAGGTGTCCCAGGTGGCCAGCACGGCGTCCCCAAAGGGCACAGTTTCCTAGAGTCAGAAGAAAACAGCACCAGATTCTGTGGCCATCCTACCCGGGCCATGAACTGACCGAGGACCCCAGATGTCATCTGGATGGCCCCAGGGGACTGCCACTGTCCCTTGCCCTGCCTTGCGCCCTTCTACATCCCAAGGCATTCTGGCACCTTCTCTCCAAATGGAGCTCCAGCCACACTATTCACGACCACAGCCCAAGCTCACAGACACCACTGCTTGATATTTTCATGGCACACATCACCATCTTGTCATCTTTATTAATAACGACAGCTCTCATTTACCAAGTGTTGCTCAACATGACTTATAGCAGTGAGCATTATTGCTACTTGCTGGACAAGATGACCAGGGAGCCTTCTCATCCTTCTTGTAGAAGCATCCTACTGAGGATGGCAAAAAGTTACCAGCAGAATGCAGGTATGTCTGTCTGTAAGAGACCTGAAACCCACAGTGATGGGGCTTCTCCGGTGGTGACAGTGTCCCCTGTGGATGTCACAAGGTCTAATAACGAGGCACTGAAACTAGTGAGGGCTGACGGTAACACCTGGGGATAGGATGGACCTACTGAAATATAGATTGACAACCCTAGCACATGCTAGGCTGAGCTTGGCATGTCTCTCTCAAGGTCAAGGTCACAATGCTGTGTCACTTTGTTAAGAAATAATAACCTCAAGAGGCTTAGAGCACACCTTAAGCATCTGGTCAGGGTTCCCTTACAAACATCAGCTCAACTCTCTTTATGGCCAAGGGCAGGGACAGAGCACAAATGCAGGCCTTTCCTCTCTTCTATCAAGTTACTGTTCACGGCAGGTGCAAGGAATGCCCTCACCCCAGGACCACGGTGCTGGCCA
This sequence comes from Ctenomys sociabilis, assembly GCA_004027165.1. Classification (NCBI taxonomy): domain Eukaryota; kingdom Metazoa; phylum Chordata; class Mammalia; order Rodentia; family Ctenomyidae; genus Ctenomys; species Ctenomys sociabilis. The sequence continues at coordinate 12,325 of PVKA01007307.1, forward strand.
GTGGCTGGGCACGTACTCTGCTCGCAGAGAGCCTGTCCACTCAGGCAGTGGTGGCATCCAGGCACCTTGCATGAAGGCACAAGGACTCAGAGCAATGGGGCAGGGGTGCGTGTGATAGAGCATCCAGAATTAAGCTTGGAGAGTGACCTGTGGATTTTGGACTGTCCGCGCTAGAGCAGCAACTGGGAAGTCCGCCCGTTTCCTGAAGCTGTCCCTGACCTTAGCCCACTTCTGCTTGGGGCCAACTCCAGCAATCTGACTGGGATTAGCTAGACTTAGAGACACTCGGCGATAGGCTGCACACAGCTCTGGCTCAGCAGGCCCCACTGCAGTTTCTTAGGAGAGGACAGGAAAAGTAAAGAGAGCAGAATGCCAAGAATGAGAATCTCGTGGCAGGCAGGCCCAGAGTGCTTCACACACACCTGAGCTCGGGGTCAGGATGAGGCTAAAATGTGCACACTGTCAAGGTTCCCAGCCTGAAGAGCCCCAGGCATCTTGGGAGGGGATGGTGCCTGGCTAACAGTTCTCTTCTACAATAGTTTAGATCCAAAATGTGCCCCAAATATACCACTGTGTGGAAGACAACAGGATCATGGGAGTGTGATGCTCATCGGTGTATCCTTCTACCACCAGGTGGGGCCTGGCTTGCAGATGGGTCCCTGGGGACACAATCCAGAATGGTGTGGTCTTGCCCTGGCTCCCTCCCTTCTCTCTCTGGTTCCGGGCTGCCAAGAGTTGAGCACTGTGTGGACTTCCTCCACACAGCTCCTTCCATTGTGCCATTTCTGCCTTGGAGTCAACAGCTATAGCCTGTAAGCCAAAATAAACTTCTCCTCCTTTAACTTGTGGGTGTCACACATTTTGTTCCAGCAGTAAGAAAGTGACTAAGAAGCTTTTCCAAATGTCTCCCTGGTTTTTTACTCTATTCTATTTTACTTTTTATGTATTTGGGATAGTCTCACTACACAGCTTGGACTCCTGTTTTCAGCCTTCCCAGCACTGGGATTACAGGCCAGAGCCACCATGCCCAGTCTCAATGGCAGGGTCTGTATGCCTGAAGGCTGGGCCAGCATGGCATGTGGTGCCAGGGATCGAATCCCGGTCCCTGCACTTCCCTAAGCAGGTGCTTAGTCCACTAAGCTATCTCCTCAGCTCTTAGCCTGGCTATTTTTCATTACCAAAGCTAAGATTTCAGCCAAACTGGCCCTGCATGGTACCTTTTCCAGCTCAGGACTAAATCTAGAAACTCAATTTGGCTCCTGGTGATCTGTAGCTAAGAGTTGATTAACAGCCCCTGCCGGCCAGGCATGCAAGAAAAGTCACTGTGGACTGGTCCCTCTGTGTGATGGGCCCCTCCCACAGAGAGTCAATAGGTCTTTGTGAGGAATATTACAGCCATGAAGTTCTTATGATGAATTTACTCAACCTGATTTTCTCTGTTCATTTCCTTCAGTTTTTGTTAATAGAATTGTACCACATGGAGACATTGGTTAAGAGATATAGTCAAAGACCTGCAGGGAATGGTGTCTGATGAAGATGGAACCAAGGTGAGGAGAGACAGCCTCTGCAGGGAGCTCCAGGCTTAGAACATGCAGCCTCAGGGCAGGCTGGGGATGAGAGTGTGAGGATGAGCCTTTATGCAAGCAGCACATTCTGCAGTGGGACCCAGGCCCCTCTGCTTAGCTGTGCAATTCTAAGAAGTTACTCAACACCTTCATGCCCATTATATGAAAACAAACTTGGTGTTTCTGAGGATTAAGCAGTCTCAGCCTAGTTCCAAGGTCTGTTTACTTGTCCATCCATGCATTCATTCTGTTTGCCAAATTCCCGAGGTGCCGTGGGGTCCCTGAGATCCATGGTAAGGAGAGCACCCAGACGCTGAGTTCAGCACACATTCTAGCAGGGCAGGATGCTAGGTTGTGAATAAGTGGCTGCTCTCTGAACAGCAACACTGAGGTAGGCAGAAGGGACAACAGGAAAGAGGGCAGGCAGGGGACGGGGCAGATAGAGCACTGGTATAGGAGGCGGCCACCAGAAGGCCAGCTGTTGGGCAGAAATGCAGAGGGATGAGAGGTGCTGGAGGGAGTCTGCACTGTGACCGCTCCCCAGCGTAGGGGGCTGGCTGCGAGGGCTGGACTTGAGTTTGGTTCTGGCACATCAGAGGGAGGCAGATGCCCCATGCCTGCTCCTGGGACTGCAAGGTCATGCCGGGTGGAGGAGTCTGCACAACTTTGTGTGATGAAGAAAATGACTTCAGTCAGAGCAGCTGGGTGCGGAACGCCTTGGACACTAGCAGGGCCACTGACCCAGGACAGCCATCCTGGAAGCTGTCTTGGACCCGTGGCCATCCAGAAGGTAACAGCTGCTGACCTGCAGTGGGGCTCACCTGCCCTAGTCACAAGATGAAACCGGGTGGGAACACTAGAGTCTCTTCCCTGGGCACACACTATGGAGATAAGACATTTGTCCTCAGCATAGGAAGTATAAAGGGCCATTTCCAGCCATGTGGAAGAAAGAATGAACAGAAAGCCAGCTGGAGGCCAGGGGAGAAGAGGGAGGTGGGGGAGACGGCAGACTGGGGGAAAACAGGGGGGGCAGCACCGAGGCCCTGCTTCCACTGCGGAGTCTCCCCCTTCTTTGCTCCTCCCTCATGCCAGCCATGGTGCTTGCTGTGCCCTAGATCCCTGCCCCACACGGCCCACTGGTAGCCCAGGTGGTGAAGTCTGATGGCAAATGAGTTTCACAGGTGGGACTCACCTGCTTTGTCAGGTCCTGCAACATCCGGGGGAGGAAATGCTCCTCTGTTTGCCTATGAAGGAGAACACCGCAGATCTAAGGCTGGCTGACTCCACTGGGAAACAAGAGCCTCTCACTGGCAGTCAGCAGTGCCCAGCCCCAGTCTGGACGGCTAGAAGCTACTGCTCCAAGGTGAAAGGGAGGTATGAGGGGGATGGGGCAACACTTCGCTGCTCTCGAGGGCCTGAGGGTCCCAGTTCCCAGGCACAAGGACTAAGAAGATTAGCTGAAAACAGGCCATGTTCTCCAGAAAGCAGGCGGGATCAGGCTGGGTACGCGGCTCAGTGGTTGAGCACTTCCCTAGCATGCAGGAGGCCCTGGGCTCAATCCTCAGCAATGCAAGAAACAGAAAAGCAGGTGAAACACTGACCACCATTGACGAATCTGAAAAGCAATATGGCATTAAGCCAACATGTAACCCAAAAACTGTATCAATGAAATGATAAAGCTGCACAGCAGAACAGAAGGCAGAAGGCTGACATTAAGGACACGAGTATACACCCACCCAAGGGCAGCTTTAGCTCAACATGTCCTAAACAACCACACTAGAAGGTTCTGCATAGTTGAAGAAGATGGCTCACAGCATTGACTTTAAATAGGCTGTTGCCAGGCCTGCTCCTTCCATACCTGATTAGCTCAATTTCTTTTCTTGCTTAGAGTTCACAGAGCCTTAAGGGCACAATTGAAGCAGTTCTCTTACTTAAGCAACACATTAAAAGTTGCGAAGTTGAAAGAATGATGAATTGTCTTCCTCATTTTCTCATTTTCACTATTTACAGGGATTAGGAACCAGGTCCCCACAGACCTCTCAGTGGCCTCAGCAGCCCATAACACGCACCTAGTTTGCCATCTGTAGGTTTGACGAAGGCCGTGTCACTGCACCAAAATTCATTTCAAGGGTAGGGAGCCCCACAGCACTTCCCCTTCATCCTGCTTTCCTCCTCAGTTCACCTGAAGACCCACTCAGTGCCAGACCAGAGAAAGGCCACTAGGAAGGGGCACACAGCCCGCTTCACTCACCCTCAGCCCCAAGGCAGCCCGAGGGCCAGTCCACACCCGGCAGATGGCTACAGAGTCTCATCAGAGTTCACGGACAGCAGGAGCATCAAAAACAAAAGTCTCTTAGAAAGCTTACCCCCAGCTGGCCCAGGCTATGTTTTTATCTCCTGACCTCTGCTGTTGGAGACATGCTTTCCCTGCTGGGCACTGCTGTGGCAGTACCTGCATGTCCTCTACAGCAAGCCTCACCCTGAAACTCCTAGTAGTGTATTTCTGCCAAGAAACCATTTTTGGCTATGACAACTGCAAGTCTTCTCTACCTCTGTGAGCTATAATAGCCTCCGGGCAGAGCACCTGTTTGGTGCAAGGTCATGAGTTTGATTCCTGGACACCCAGAATAAGTAAGTAAATAAATACCTCCACAAGAAGATATGGTCCTGGTTTTTCATTTGGTTGGGTTTTCTGTTTTCACTTTGTTGGATTTTAGCTTGGTTTGGCCTTGAGGATGGAGGTTGTGTGAGTAGTGTGTAGGTATGTGTTAGCTTCTGTTGTACTTATACTTCATCACTTTTTCTCACATAAACAGTTGTTTCATAGGGTTACATTAACTTTATTTTACTGTTGGTTTGTCAATTGGACTTATTCTCCTTATCTTTCCTCTTGTTCTTATTCATATTTTTCTTCCTCACCTTCTTTATTTTCTTCTGTCTCTTCTCATACTTTCGTCTGTCTACCCTTCTCCATTTTCATATATCATTAGTATTAATTTGAACACTAATAATACCTAGCTGTTCTCATTTATTGCAGATTATAATTTTCCTTTTTCCTCCCTGGGTCAATCACATAGTGGAGTATTTTTAAAATAGGTTCGTAGTTATATGTTAATACATAGTTTACTGTTTGATTTTTGATGTTATTAGTAGTCATTCAATCCTACTATGCAGTGACAGGGATTTCATTAGAGCCTGGAACAGACTCTTTTCACAGAGATGCAGTCACAGCCCAGGCACCTCATGAGAAGAAAAGCACTTACCAAAAGACCTCCACACAAAATGGTAGAGATATCACCCCCGACTGACCTGCAAACCTTAACATAAAACACAAGAATCAGGAGAAAATTAGGCCAAAAAATTCTTCAAAAATTCTTCAAGTGAAAGTCTCAGTAGCAGGCTACTTGAATAAGAAGAAAGATAGTAGGGCTTCAAGACAGTGGGTGCACTAGAATACTGACAGCAGTGAACAGAAAAAAATAATGGGCAGATTATCTAAGAGCTTTTGGACAACCCTAAAAAAACACATTTAAGACTTATTTGCCTCAAGAAGGAAACAGAGGCTTCTAATGACATAGGAAACCTATTCACTGAAGTTATAGTGAAATATCTGTCAACTCTGGGGAACAAGATGGATATCCAAGTAATAGTAGGTCAGATAACTTTCTTCACACCTGATCTTAGCCAAAAGTCCAAGAAATGATCTTAGTTACTTTCTTGCCAGGACAAAATATCTGGCACCCAAAGTTAAAGAAGAAATGGGATTGTGCTGCCAGTATTCAGTCTTGGCTCTTGGAAAAGTAACTTCTGCAGCTGCACTAAAGTGAGGCAGCTGAGCTGGAGCCAAGGAGGGCCCCAGCATGGAAGAGCTCCTGGCAAAGGTGGAGCAGGACAAGGGAGAGAAGCGGCAGCACAAGGAGCTAGAGCTGGAGCTTGATCTGGGCAACCTGTTGGCCTCTGACTGGAACACACTGGCTGCACTGCACCAGGCCAGACTGGCACCGGAGGCTGAGCTGCGAGTCCTGGCATCTGACAACACGCAGCTGCTCGTCAACAAGCTGTGGCAGCTGCTGGGGCCCAACATCTGCCTGCCCCATGAGAAGCCAGTGCCCAAGCCACAGCCGCTCACCCGCTGGCAGCGGTTTGCCCGCCTCAAGAATATCCTTCCCAAGAAAACCAGTCTGGGACGAGGTGAGTGGCCAGTAGTGGCACCACTGGGGCTACCAGCGCACCTGAGATGACACTAAGGGGTGGCAGATCGAAGTGCCTGACCCCCTGGAAGACCAGTGTGCCAAGCCGCTTCAGGCCAAGGAGAAGTGCATGGCCAAGAACAAGCTGAACCGGCTGCATAACCTGGCTGGCGCACACAAGGTGCAGCAGCCCAGCCCAGCCGGCATGCACCCAACTGGACACCAGAGTAAGGAGGAGCTGGGCCACGCCATGCAGGTGCTGAAGGTCTCCACCGCTGCTGCGGGGTGCTTCCAGGAGCGTCTCCTCAAGGAGAAGGCGCCCACAGCTCAGGCAAAAAAGAGGAAGTTCATCCCCTTTTCAGGGACTTTGTAGCTGAAAGAAAGAACCTGTAGGAGCTACTTCACATCATAAATAGCAAGAAGACTAAACGAGATGTGACATGGGCCACAACAAGCAGATAAGAGAGGAGGACCAAGAGGAGGCCACTAAGTGGAAGAAAATGGGCCCAAAGGGCAAGAGAAAAGGGGGCCGACAGGGTGCTGGGGGCAAGAGGAAAGGTGGCCCACCCAGCATGGGAGGGAAGAGGAGAGGAGGTCTGGGAGGCAGGCCACAATCCAGGCTGCTTGGTTTGGGTGGCAAGAGGAAAAGAGGGCAGCACCAAGGAGGAAAGAGGAGGAAGTAATAACTTCCATCGAAAGACATGCTCCTTAAAGGAAGAATGTACTATCTATGCAAAATGTTAAATTCTGGAGGGTGAAAAACTAGGTGACTGTTGCCTTCATTGAACTTGCCAGTTGAAGGGACACAAGTGCTCTCCACAAATGACTGTACGAATTAACCAGGAACTTAGGCGGAGATAAGGGTATGATGGAGGGTCTAAGAGTTGGGGAAATAATTTGAAACCCTGAAAGAATTTTGTTCTTTGAGTTATCTTGCATTTTAATTTTGGATATGGACTTAAGAGTTGACCATGTATCAGGAAGTTGAGAGATTTACACATCCCTGTGTTATTTTTATAACAAACTTGTATGATAAGCAGAGAGAGGAAAAGTTATTTCCTAACTGGATTTACAAGTAACTATTATAAAGGTTATTTAATTTAAAAAGAGAGAGAGAGAGAGAGAGAGAGAGAAATGGTTTTGCTTAGCTCACAGTTGGGAGAGGTCTCAGTCCACAGTCAGCAGAGGAAATGGTAGAGGAGAAATAGTGGCTGGCAGGGAAGGCAAAGCAGCAGAGCAGGACATCGAATCCCCTTTCCCTTCGCTCCCTCCTGGCCACGAGCCTACTTGCTGGTGCCGCCCACTTCCAGCTGGGCCTTCCCAGCACCTGCACCCAGAATTATGCCAAACAGCACACGCCCTTAATACATATTCACCTACGCTCAATCCTTCTGGGAAGCCGCACCTGAGTGCATGAAACTCTGGAGGGACATCAAGGTAGAAGCCATAACATAGAGGCGCTTGGAACTCCAAATACACATAACTAGGACTTCTTCATGCTCTATCATACTCAAATGGCCAAAAATCCAGAAGAAAGAATATTAGAAGCTAGTACAGAAAAACATCAAATTATTTATAATGCCAAACCCATCATAAACGGTAGATTTTATAACAGAACTTCTAGAGCAGGAGGACTTGAAATGATGTCCTTCAAAATATAAAAGAAAGCAACTGCCAACTAGACTGCTATACCTTCAAATGCTATCCTTCAAAATTGAAGAAAAAATACCTTCCAAGATAAGTATAAGCTAAAGAAATTCATAACCACTAAGCCTACATAGCAGAAAAGAGATAAGGAAATCTTAAATACAGAGGTGTGGTCAAGAGAAAGAAATGACAGGCAGAGTATATAAACAAATGAGAATTGGGAATAAATCAATGACTAGGAGAAAAACGAAATAATAGGAATTAGTACATGGCCTTCAATAATAATTAAATGTAAATGGTCTAATTCTCCAGTTAAAAGACATAGGCTGGCAGATAGGACAAAAAAAAAATAATAATAATAACACTTATGTATATGTTGCCTGCAAGGAACATACTTTGCCTACAGAAAGGTAGAGATTTAAGTAGATGTGAAGCTGAAATTACAAGAGTCAAATAATGCCACTGTGTATTGGTAGTGGGAATCAGTCACCAAGAACAGATAGTAATTATAAACAGACATGGGCTGGAGAGATAGCTCAGTGGCTTAGGCACTTGCCTGGCAAGTGCAAAGTCCTGAGTTTGATCCCTGGTACAAAAAAAAAAAAAAAAAAAAAAAAAAAAAAAAAAAAAAAAAAAAAAAAAAAAAAAAAAAAAATTATAAATAGAAGTGCACTAAATACCAGTATCATCAATTTTTTTTTATAAAATAAATACAACTTGACATGAAGGGACAGAGATACCCATAAAATTGTAGTTGGTAATCTTAACATTATACTTTCAAAACGAGTGTTACTCTACACTCAGATCAAGTGGACTTAACAGATATCTAGAGTGTTCCAACAGTAGCAGAACACATTTTTTCCCACAGCCCATGAAACATTCTCCAAAACAGAACAGACTTTGGGCTATAAGCACCAAGTTAATAATATCCCTTAGTGCAGGGTGATGTGGCCCGCAATCTCCCAAGGGAGTGTGAGGAAGGCTAAGTAAAACAAGGCAAGTGGGATGATGTCAAGGCTCTGGGAGGACTAAAGCCCTCTCACAGAATTTAAGATTCTCTTGGGCCTGAGACCAAGACCTTGTCTGGGTGGCCCACATTTATTTTAGCTATGGGAAGAAGGGAAGGGAATATTCCAAAAGGAGCCATTCAAGGACTTTTCCTAGTAAGGTATTAAGATAATCGGCCCAGAAGTGAGCTGCCTAAGGCTACAGTCTTCCTCTAGTTGGGGTTGGGTCCAGGTGTCCTTGGCTGTGGCAGTGTCTTATCCTTGGAGACGTTCGGATTTCATCCACCACTACAGGCTTCAGCAGGGATCAGCGACCCACAGAGGGTCACCTCTAGGAGTCCACTGCCCATTTCCAGTAAAGGAGCCTAGGCCTTTGGAGAGATTCTAAAGTAAGCATAGAAAGCCCATTGGTTAATCTAAGTCCTGCTTAGAAGTCTTAGAGCCAGGGAAATAGCTCAGTAGAATAAGCACTTGCCTGGCAAGCACAGGGTCCTGAGTTCAATCTCCAGTATTGCACAAAAAAAAAAGAAAAGAAAGTCTTAGAAAAGTCTGATGCACACTATCAGATCACAGTAGAATGAAACTAGAACTCTACAACAACTGAAGCTAAACAAATACATGGAGATTGAATGATGCACTTTAAAACAATCAGTGGGTACTAAAGAAACTAAAAAATTCCTAGAATCAAATTATAATGGATACAACATACCAGAATCTGTAGGACACAACGAAAGTAGTTTACATGCATGTTTATAGCTTTGAATGCTTCCATTAGAGTGATTCTAAATAAATTACCTCAGTACCCCTTAAAGTCCTAGATAAACAAGAATAAGCCAAACCCCAATCTAAAACCAATTCTAGAGAAGAAAAAGATATGAGTAGATCTTTGCTAAGTCAATCAACAGGAAAAAAAAAAAGCACCCAAAACCCAAAATGTAGGGGCCGGGGAGATGGCTCAGTGGAATAAGTGCTTCCCTGGCAAGCGCAAGGGCCTGAGTTCAATCCCTGGCTCTGCAAAAAAAAAAAAAAAAAAAAAAAAAAAAAAAAAAAAAAAAAAAAAAAAAATCAATAGACATACTCAAAATGATGGTTCTTTACAAAGATAAACACAACACAATTGATGCTTAGCCAAATTTACCACAAGAGAGAAAACCCAAATTAATAAAGTTAGAGATGAAAAAAGCAAAATGTTATGGATTAAAGATGGGTAATTGCTGGATCGGTGCTATGACTGGATTGCACTACCCTAATCCCAGTAGATTGGATACAGTATGAGACAGAAGGAGGCCTGCCTCAGTCTCCTTTGTTGCTTTTGCTGTTTGCTGTTGCCATGACTATTTCCCCTTTATCATGTGCCACATGCCTTGGAGCTAGCCAATTACGGACTGAAATCTCTGCAAATTGTGAGCCAGATGAACTTGTCCCTCTCTTTAAATCTGGGTGTTGGGTATTTTACCTCAGCAACAGAGTAAAGTAACTAAGAAACAAGCATATATGCACACCTAGGTTTATAGTGACATGGTTTATAATAGCTAAATCTTAGAAACAGCCCAAATCCCTATCAACTAAAGAATGGATAAAGATGTGGCATTTTTTATACAATGGAGTATAACTCTCCCAGAAAGAAGAATAAGCTTCAGACATTTCTAGCTAAATAAATGCACTTTCAGACTATACTCTTAAGTGAAATAAATCATGTGCAAATACTTCATTGCTTCTTTAGTGTGAGAAACTAAAAGTGGAAATAAGGACCAAAATGTATAAAGGACATTATGAAATAGGAAGAAAATGTTTAAATGAGAAGTGGGGGTGCTGGGGAGATAGCTGAACAGTCTAAGCACAAAGACTGGGTTTGATCCCTGGCACCACATGCCAGTCACCAAAACCGGGCGCGGTAGCACACACCTATAATCCCAATGCTGGGGGGGCTGAGACAGGAGGATCACTACGAGTCTGAGCTGCACAGGGAGACCCTATCACAAATACATACATACATACAAGATTTGTAATCTTTTTTTTAAAGAGAAGAGGAGGGGCTGGCAAGAGAGCACAGCAGTTTAAAGTGCCTGCTTAGGCAAGTTTAGGCATAGTCCCTGCCACCACAAGCTTGCCAGTTCTGTCCTTAGGGCAGGCTGAGCCAGCCAAAAAAAAAAGAGAGAGAGAGAGAGAAGGTGAGCTAGGAAGGGGAAGACCAAAAGGGAGGGAAAAGAAGAAGAATTAGAAAAGATGGAAATGCAGCTTTATAAATAAAGAAGGGAAGAAGGCTGAAGGGGGGTAGGGGAACATAGAAAAAAGGATCAAATTATGTCATGTACGGTACAAACTTCCTATGATGGATGTGATTATTGTGCATACTTAAAATGTACTAGAAACTTAATCAATGAAAAAACGGGAGAAACAGAACAATTTAAAATAAATAACCTAATATGTACTTCAAGGCCCCAGAAGAAGAACAATACAAATCCACATGTGATCCAAGAATAAAACTAGGGAGCCAGGTGTGGTGGCGCATGCTTGTAATCCCAGCACTTGGGAGGCTGAGGCAGGAGGATTGTTGTGAGTTTGAGACCAGCCTAAGCTACAAAGTGAGCTTAAGGCCAGCCTGAACTGCACAGTGAGACCCTGTCTCAAAAAGACCAAAAAAAAAAAAAAAAAGAACAAAACTACACAGATCAGATCAGAAGTTACTGAACCAAAGAGCTGGTTCTTTGGAAAGATAAACAACATAGCTGAACCCTTAGTCAAACATCAAAATAGGAAAGAAAGGACCTATACAATGCAATTAAAAATCAAAAAGAAAGTCAAAATAGACCTTGCCAAAATCCAGACACTGCAGTAACCATTCTATTCACAGCACATATAATTGAACAACAAAATGCTAGCACAAAAGACCCAAATGCAATTTGAAACACATTCCCGCATTAACACCAAAGGCAAGGCTCTTTCGGTTCTAAGTTGTTGTTTTTTTAAATTTAGTACAGTGTCTACGGGGTCCACAGCATCTCACTATACAGACTGGACTCTGCTGGTCACAACTCCACCATCTTCCAGAGATAAATATTTCTAAACTAAAATACTTTTAATATTTATTGTGTGGGAAAGGGACATTTGCAAACACAATCTCAAAATCTTCACCTCCCTCAAATCATTTCGTCTAGAAGTCAGTGGACACTACAAGCCAACAAAAGCACAAAGGACAGGACAGAGCTGTTAGGACCCAGGGGAGAGGAGCAGCTATTCAGAAACGGTTCAAGCAAGCTCAAGGACAGGAATGGAAAGAACAGGAGACCAGTCTGGCCGCTTGGCTCACAAGAGTGCTGCCTGGGCATGTAGACAAGACCGACAGGAGTTACACATGAGTCCTCAGAGAGGAACAGTACAACTCTGGGCTCAGTCAGGAACTTACAGACCAAATCATACCAGTACTGACCTATGATTTAACCAAATACTAGAAAATGTTTATATTAAGGAGTGTGAGGTACCCTAAGTCTTGTTCTTGTACAGCAAGAAGTCAAGGGATGACTACATGCCTGTGTTCACCATAGCACTGTTCTAGTGCTCAAGACACAGAGGCAGGGCCAGGGAGATAGCTCAGCAGAGTAAGTGCTTGCCTGGCAAGCATAAGAGCCTGAGTTCAATCCCCGGTTCTGCCAAAAAAAAAAGGAGACATGGAAGCAACTTTAATGCTAATCGGCTGATGAATAGATTGACATGAGTACACACACGATGGAATATTACTTGGCCTTAAAAAGGAGAAAAAGCTAACACACTATAGCATCGATGATCCTGAAACATGTTATGCTCAGTGAAAGAAACCAGTCACAAAAGAACAAATTCTACATGATCACAGTCGTACAAGGCTCCTACAGTCATCAGATCAATGGACACAGAAGAGAGAATGGTGACGCTAGGCTAGGGAGTCAGTGCTTAATGGGGACAGAGTTTCATTTCAGGAAGATGACAAGGTTCTGGGGATGCTTGCACAGCAGTGAGAATGGGCTTAACGCCCCCAAACTCTGTGTACCTGAAAATGGCTCAGAGAGAAAACTTCATGCTACATGTGTTTTACTACAATTTAAAAAGTAACAACATAAACATTTTTAGTAGAAAATATAGAGGCAAAGCTGAGTGTTACTGGGAATAGGGTAGGGCTGGAGGGTTGGGGGCAGAACAATGATGATTTTTTTTTTTTTTTTTGTCTGTTTTATTTTGTTCTGATGTTAGTTATATAAGATGAGACGAAAATATACAGTGAATCTTTATAGTTTTAAAAACCTAGCACAATGCCGGGCATGGTGGCACTTGCTTGCAATCCCAGCACTCAGGAGGCTGAGGCAGGAGAACCACTGTGAGTCTGACAGCAGCTTGTGCTACAAAGTGAGCTCAAGGCCAGCCTGAGCAGCATGGTGAAGCCCTATCTCAAAAAAATTAGATCTAGCCCAGTGAAAACCACGCTGTCATTGCGCCTCTCAAAATACCTGCCTTTGCCTACAACAAAAATTCCATCGTCCTCACCACTTTCTAAAGCACTTGTGGATGTCCCCTTTCGGGAGTGTCATCACAGGTGTGATCAAAAAGCTGTGAGTGCTGCTGCTGCTGGTGCCGGCCGATGGGCAGGCGGGCTCACAAAAACACTACTGCGTGGCCCCGCACACTGCAGGGGCTCTCCCCCAAATTCCAAAGGACCATGACAGCAAAACAATTTGACTCAATCCAGGACAACTGATGAAAGGAAGCAATGAAGAAAACATAAGGAAAGACACAAAAAAGAGAACTTCTAGTCCTGTTTCAGAAAGTGGCAAGAAAAAACCTGTAATGCTTCTTAAAACGATAAGCATTCCCTGTAGTTTTAAATCAAATTTGAAATAAGAGCAACAGCCATGTCCCCATTTCTGACAAGAACTTTATCCCCAATCTTGTGTCCTCATGATCTGGGACAGAGCTATACACATGGATGATATTTACTGAACACCCAAAGAAAGATCTTGAATATGCTATCATGCATCGGGGTCCGTAACTTACCGGCTCCTGGACCATGGGGTAAACCAGCGCAGCTCGCGGTAGTTGGCTTCATTTGCCAGGGCCATCTTGGGCCTGATGAGCAGGATTCTCCTGCAACAGGGAACAGGGATGCTCACAACAAGCTCCTAAGATAGCCAGGCCAGGGCCCACAGTCACCACCACCCACGCCAGGCAACACAGGCGAGCTGGCTCAAGATCTGGGCTCTGAGCAGATCTCTTCCTCTGGGCTTTTTGTCTGCAAAACAAGTCTCCACAGCTCCATGAACAACTGACAGCCAACAATGATGGAAGCAAAGGCCAGCAGGTATACTTTGCAGACTGCTAAGGAAGATGGCTGTGAGGATTTCTCCCTCACCTAGAAGAGCATTCAGGTCACAAGGGTGTGGCCCCAAGCCCCACCCTTGGGACTTTCTCCTAAAGTCTGAGGGGGCCCCTGGCAGGACTGGCTGGTGTGCTGTCCTCACTGAAGCTATCTCCCAAGAGTAGCTCTGGCACATGGTTCCCTGGGCACCACACAGGTCCTCACAGCCTCCAGCCCAGGGCCCACCTACCTGTTGAGAAAGATGACTCTACAGTTGTAGCGGACATTTCGGTGCATTATAGGCCTGTGGACAAGAGGGAGGGATGTGCATGTCTGCACCTGTTCTGACACATGCAGCAAGTGGAAGCAGCAGCTCGTATTGCAGAATCAAACTATTTATGCTTTAGTATGAACCTTCCTCAGGTCCTTCAAGAGAACTGTAAGGTTCTTCTGTAGCTTTCTCGAGTTCAACTTAAAAATGATCCACAGACAAGGTATCATGTTTACATCTTGTCCTCTGAATAACTACTATGAAGACAACACTATACAATGTATTAATTATTGTAACTGTTCTACTAACCTGTTTTGAAACTGTTTCATTGCTATTTTATCCTTTTTTCTCATTAAAATGAATAATTTTCTTTTTTTAAATGATCCAAAATGCTTTCACTCCAGGTGGCAAAGGCTCAGAACTGGAAAGATTTTTCTAGGTGAAACACAAGGCCCCAGAGTGGCTGCCCCTCCCCTGGCTGCGCTCAGCTTTGGGTGACTGCCTGCCTCCTGCCTCCTGCCTGTGGTGCCTTGACACCGTGCATGTGTGTCCGCTCCCGATCCTCACTGCTTCTCCTCTCTTCCCTGAGCACACTCGCTCATGGCACCTCTCAGACAACCTTGTACCCACTTCTCAGCAAAGCTGGAGAGGTTTGATGGCATGGCTGAGGCATCAGGCAGGACCCCATATCCTAATCATCCTAGCACCTGTACACCATGCTACTGGGTGCAGGAGTTTTGCAGGCAGAATAAAGCTCATGACCTCGAACTGACAGCCTACTCTGGTCTGCCTCAGGTCCTTCTATGTACGTGAGCCTTTCTGAGGAAAGAGCAGAGAGGGAGATGTAAAGACGGCAGCTGGGCAAAGAGAGGCCTCGAGCCAGGATGCAAGCTGAGCCAGACTGTAGGCTCTGTCCTACAGCCTTGCAAGGGAACCAGACTTGCAGCTGGCCTGTCACATACTCTGATGCCAGGACCATCACAAAAAAATGACCTATGCTTCTCTTGTGCTTTATGTTTGTGATTATTTGTCACCATAGCACTGGGAAAGTAACACAGACTACAAAAGCTTTAACACCATCATGATGAACAGACTCCATTAAACCCTATCTACAGGCTGCTTAGGACACCACTGGGCTGGGGAGATAGCTTGGCAGTCTAAGTGCCTGCCTGGCAAGTGCAAGGTCCCAAGTTCAATCCCCGGTACAGCACACCATGTGCCCCATGCTGCATTGGCCTCCAAAACCAGCTGTAATGGCACACACCTGTAATCCCAGCGCTGGGGAGGCTGAGACAGGAAGACTGATATGAGGTCCAAAAAAAAGGACACCACTGAATAAGTGTCACAGCAAGGTCAATTATCACAATGTGAGGCCTGGTTATACAGAGTCTGGCACAGCCACACACTAAAGGAATCCATACCATGGAACCCACAATTCAGAGCTTCAGGATTCACATGTTAATGGGGACTAAGCCACTCCCAAGATTTACCAGGAAGGGATTGAAGCTCTCAGCATGTGACAGGATGAATGCCACACTGCCATTTTATTTTATTTTATTTTATTTAGTATGGGGTCTACAGGATCTCACTAGGCAGACTGGACTCATAGTGATTCTCCTGTTTTCAGCCTCCCAAGTGCTGGGATTATAGGCCTGTGCCACTATGCCCAGTCTTAATTGGCATCTCAGCACACCCAAGGGGCAGGGCCGGCACAGCGATCCAGGATCAAACCCTGCCTGCTGCGCTCTCTAGCTGGCTCTCCACACTGCCATTTGTGCAAAGTGTGTGCCTGAAGCTTCTGGAACAACCTACAGAATCTGCTTCCAGTTGCTGCTGCCACAGGAGAGAAATCAGGTGGTCATAGGGCTGGAATGGGGACATCATAGAGGAGGGGTCTGACATCCTCCATCCTTGGTACTTGCCTTTCTTCTGAGCTTGCCTGTGTACACGCTCATGATATCACTTACATCCCCACGTCACAGATGATATCCTGCGTGAGCGGAGATTCCAGAAGGGCCGCCAGGACTTGAAGTGAATGCAAAAGGGTATCTGACTCGTAATAATGATCCCAACATCCGTAGCCACTGGAAAGAGGGGGCGGGCATGTGAGTGGGAGAGGTGGGGGCCTAGGATCCAAGCACATCAAAAAGAGACAAGGTGGGCTCTGGCAGTGGTATTTCTTCAGCGCTTCCTGGGCAACTTCCGCACACTGCACAGCCAGAATTAGAAGCACTGTCCAACAAATGGTGCATCTTATGAGAAATTAACCAACATCCGGCCCCCATTCCCTTCTTGGTTTTTGCTTATTGTGAGGTGTTCTCTTTGAAGTCAGCAAGTACTTGTCCTTGGATGTCTTGAACCTCTAATGTGCCCAGAGCCACACTGATTTACAAGGATGCAAAATAATTCACACACTCATGCACGCGCTCGCGCACACACACACACACACACACACACACTCTTATTCCACTGATAAAGGTCATTCTAAATGTCTCCTCTAGAGCCACCTGGGAGTTTCCTGCTATGCCTTAATGGTGACCCTCCAAAAGGCACATCCACATCCTAACCTCAGGAACCAGGGGATTTTAGGATAAGAGTATGCAGATGCAAATGAAGTGCAGGCTCTCAAAAGAGGCCAACCTGGATCTTCCTGGGTTTCTAGTGAGTTTCCATTCCCTGTTAGCTCTCCCAGGCCTCTGTGTGATAACAGATGATGCTGCTAGGCCAAGTTGGTGGTCTGGCTACCAGTCACCTCTCACTCCTTCTGCTAACCTATAATGGATGCTGGCCAATAAACACGTAGGCCTCATGCGGCTGGCCACCAATAAGCACCTAGGCCTCAAGGCCTACACTACTGGCTCAGAGAAAACAGGCCATCTTGCAGGTGAGGGTCCTGGGTCCACCCCACTTTCCTCTCTCACTCCTTCTGCTAACCTATAATGGATGCTGGCCAATAAACACGTAGGCCTCATGCGGCTGGCCACCAATAAGCACCTAGGCCTCAAGGCTTACACTACTGGTTCAGAGAAAACAGGCCATCTTGTAGGTGGCCTGGGTCCACCCCACTTTCCTCTGAGGTGGCAACTGGACCCTGACCAGTAAGTACAACAAACAAACAAACAAACAAACCCAAAATGGAAAGCTCAGGGAAGTGACTGAGCTTCTCTCTTGCTAGGTTTCCTCTTTGTGAGTTGTCACAAATATTAAACACTGGCCTGCCGAGCACACTGGCTTACCCTGCCTGATGCAACTCTATCATCCTTTGTTAGAAGTACTTCCCTTTTTATAATGACAGGTCCACGTCAAGGAACAGGAAAAAGGCAGTGAAGAATAGGCAAAGGCAGGGATGAAGACTGGAATGCTACATGTCAGAGCAAAAACCTCCAGTCAGGAGGACGAAGCTGTGCCTCAGTTCCTAGGGATCATAGCACAAGCCAGGACTCCAGAAGGAGCAACCTATACAACTCTGGGCCACCAAGAGTCCCAGAAGTCTTAAGAGAAAAGTCCTTTTTTTCTTTTTTCTTTTGGGGAAGGGTCTACAGGGTGCTCAGGGTCTCATTACTAGATCACATTCCTAGTGATCCGCCTGTTTACAGCCTCCCAAGAGCTGGGATTACAAGCATGCACCACCACGCCCAGTCTCAATTGCCAACTCAGGGCAGCCCTAGGGGCAGGACCAGCACAGCCCTGCACCTTTAATCTGCTGAGTTATTTGGACAGCCGTGAAAAAAATTCTTAAAACAGCAATTAAATGAGGAGTGTAAATACTCTCAGACGGTATTATGGTTTATATACACATGTCCGCTCAATGGCCCATGTGCTCATGTGTGGGGCTTATGAGAGGTGACTGGCTCACAGGGGCATGAAGGTCTTCTGTGGAATACTCTGCTGATGAGCTCACAGCTAGATGAGACCTGGGAGGCAAAGCCTGCTGGAGGTGGTGGGTACTGGGGGCACGACCTGGAAGGTTCCCTCTCCCTGCACCCAGGATCTTCTCTGCTTCCTGCCTGCCATACCATGAACGGTTCTCCTCTGCCATACTGCCCTGCCTTGAAGCCAGCTGACTATGGACTGGAATCTCTGATTCTGGGGTCCTGGCTTACACTATAATCTGCCTGCCACTTATCCCTAGGAGCTGAGGCACAGCCTCGTCCTCCTGACTGGAGGTTTTTGCTCTGACATGTAGCACTCCAGACTTCATCCCTGCCTTTGCCTATTTTCCATTGCCTTTTTCCTGTTCCTTAACCATGAGTCAACATAAACCTTTTCTCCTTTCATGAGTGTTAGTTCTTGTGTTTTGGAGCCAAGAAGGTAACCAAGATGGATTCTTAGTTACTATACTCATTGCTGAGATGGCAGGATGGGCACAACACCCCTATTTGAAGCTGGGGCTCTAAGAAAATAAATGAACTAATGAAGATAATGAACTTCATTAGAATAGAAGGAAAGGGAGCCGGGGAGATGATTCAGTGGAATAAGCGCTTCCCTGGCAATGAGTTCAATCCCCAGTTCTGCCTTAAAAAAAAAAAAAAATCTAAAAAAAGAATAGAGGGAAAGATGCTCAAGACTGATGCAAAAGCACCTCTGAGAAAAGTTTCTGCTCCCTCAACATCCAGAAACCAGAACATATGAAGGAAGAGGACAGCACCACCCTGAGGGCAGCGGTTTCAAGACAAACAGAAAACGAGCAGCACACAGAAGGCAGCTGACATCCAACATCAGACAAGGACATCAGACAAGGACCACAGCTGGCAGGAGACAGAGAAGGTGACCAGCTGAGTGTTTCTGGTGAGAGACCACAACAGAAGGAAGGAGTTGGCTTTCCTGATTCTCACACAAGGGAATACTTCAAGGGATTGTTTACGTTTGCTTATGAAAAGTTGCTGAGATTACAGAATGAAACTTCTGCATAGCCAAATATGAAAATGAAAACCTGCGAAGTTATCATTGTCCATTTGGGCTGCACTAGCAAAATATTTTCGAGGGACTCATGAAGAACACATGCTTACTGCACATACTGCAGACTGTCCTTGCAGCTGGGAAGTGCAAGACAAAGGCACCAGCAGATCTGGTGACTGGTGAGGGCTATTCTCTGCTTCACAGGTAGCTTGTCCTCGGTGGCCTCCCCTGGTGCAAGGAACAAAGAAGCTCCCTACACTTCTAGGGTACTAATTCCTTTCAGACTGATCTAATCACTTCCCCCAGGCACACCTCTGAATTAGATTTCAACATATGAATACAGGAGTTGCTGACATACAAACAGACCTTACATACTTTGGGCACAGGGGTAAAGGTACAAGAGGGGCAGGCCTATTTTGAAATCAGCCCCCTGCTGGTAAAAATGCAGTTCTCCTAATTATTCAACACAGAAATCTGTAACTCCTCAGAGAGCTGCTCTTATGAGGGTACTCAATGGCAATGACCAGGGGCAGGCTCATGTTCCTGAGGGCGGGTAGTGGGTCCACATGTCTTCCCAGCATCCCTGCAGCTCTCAGACTGTCCCTCTCCATTCTGCTCTTTCCACTGAGGAAAGCTGGCCTAGACACCACTGTCTGCTTTGCCCACTCCACAGTGTTCACAGGTTACTCTCACCATATTTCCAGCTCAGGTCCAAGCCTATATCTTGCGCCTCTGCTCTTGGCAATTTCAATACCTATAATAATAGAAAGAGAAAGGGACAATCTCAGCTGCTTGGCATGTCCAAAGGAAAATTAAACACCCTGCTACAGTACTATGATAAGAAAAAAACGCTGTGATTCTGTTAAGAGCCAAGCAGCAGGGGAATAGGCACTTTCACGGCAAGCACAAGGGCTTGATTTCAATCCCCTGTGTTCAGCCAAAAAAAAAAAAAAAAAAAAAAAAAAGCCAAGCAGAAGAGTTCGACACATTTCTTGTAGGACATGAGAAACACGGAGGCCTACATGGCTGAACCTTAGCACCAAAAAAAGGGCACATCCTGGTAGTTTATTAGTAAGTGAATGCCAAGAACAGTGGTAGGGCAGAGGCTCAACCTGAAGCTTTGTGGTCTACGGGCCAGGGTTGGGGTAGCGGGGTCAGCACCAGGACATAGCAACAGATTGAAGCAGCAGTAGGAAGAAGCCAGAGGTTGGCTGGGTAGATGGAGCTCTGCATCTCTTCACTCCTGTAAGATTCGCTCTGGCACAGCACATCCATATATATCTACCAGTTAAAGCATTTTCTGTTTCTGAGGGAAAGCCTCCTACGGTCACCAGGCCAGCACAAGACAGCCTGGAGTGACATTCTTGACTGCTTGCCAAGCACCCTGGGCGTAGGTATGAATAGTCTGGCCTTTCACCACCAAAGGTTGTGAACCTTTTCATGGCCAACATGAATGCCAATCATGGCGACATCCAACCATCACACCTATCTTTGCCAACATTACCCTTCGTTTCTGCCCTCTCACAAGATACCCCACAGGTATCTGGAGAAAAGTAGGATCGTCAGACCTCTCACCTCCAACTCCACGTCTGGTTTCACAACTCCTCGCTTTGTATACCGCGAGGCCCCAGGGCACTGTAAACAGTCCCTCCCCACACACCCGCAGGTTCTGGGCCCTTGGCACGGGGGAAGTCCTCATCTTCTCCCAGGACTGTAAATTTCTCCCGACCGGAACGCTGTGTGCTTTCGTGGACAGCCCTGTCCCGTCCCCCAGCAACCCAGACTCACTCTTTAAAATCCTTTGCAAATTTCCCTCGAAGTCCAGGGCCCACTGGTTGAGTGCGCAGGTGGCCACAGTCACTTTACGGCCCATTCTGACAGCAAGACGCCCTGCTAGCAGCTCGGGCGACAGGTCCAGGTACCCCTGCGGCGGGACTCTTCCGGGTTGCCCCCCTGGCCCCGCCCCGTTCTTCCGGCAAGGTCACGGCCTCAGGCTCCGCCCCTCCACGGTGGCCCCGCCCACCAGCCCAGACCCTAGTCCAGCCAGAGCCGGCCGCAGAGCCTGCGCTTCAGCCTTGCCATACTACGCCCGTACCAGACTGCTCCTGCGCAACCAGGAAGCCTCTGAACCCAGGGTTACTATTTATAGCTGCTGAGCGCTTCTCCAATCAAATAATTCGTTTACTAATCTAACAAATCCTCTCGCCTTAAGTCCCGTACTAAACAACTAAAGCACAGGAAAGCTCAGTTCGTTTTAATAGAAGAGTTCTGCAAATACCTATGATAACACTTCCATGGCGCACATGCCAGGCAGCTGAAGAAAATACATTATTAATACTTATCGAGGCACCGTCCAATGCGCTTTGAGCACTTCCGCACCTCCACTTAGCCGCAGCGCTCTGAATCCGTGTTTAACCTAAGGAGTCTTCAAATTCCTCCTGTACCACTTGGTAGGTAACGCTAAGCAAAAGAGAGATGCTTTGCTTTATGGAAACTACTTAAATTACCTTTCAATGTTTTTTTTTCCCCCAGTAATAATACTAGCTACACACTTTTGATTATTTTTCTGCAATTTGCTACTCCATGCTAGGCATGTAGCACAGTTCATCCATCCAATAATGGAAATATATAAATATCCAATGTTTTGCCAATTTGTGTGCTAACACTGCTGTTTTTCTCTGGCGGTTTTCTGTAGCTCCGCTGCCAAATTTCTCAGCAGCTTTGATAAGTACTAGGGTAAACAGATATTCATCTATAAATATTGCCACATCGAGTCTCTAAGGCATTGACCTAATTCTTTTGTTTGAAGGACAAATAGCAATGAGATAGTTTTTTTAAATTTATTTTTTATCTTATTGAACTACAAATGTCAATCAGACAGTTTCAAGACACCTTAACAAGACAGATTCGATAAATTAATACATTGCAAACTGTTTTCAGAAGGTTTTGTTATTGTACAAGGTGCATACATGATATTATATTTACAGATATTATTTTAGCAGATGTCTCTTATCAGTAAATTAAGAGTGTAGCTGCTTACTTATCTTATTTTTTATACCTGAATTATATCAAGAATTCAATAATTATTTTCCTAGTGGATGACCGTAGTACTAGAAACCGACATAATATCCTGTCCAACCACCATTAGTGCAGATCTTGCCTCTCATAGAATTAATGTAGAAGCACAGCGTTATCTATCCCAATTGTACTGTCTATACACACACATCATGATTTTTTCTTTCTACACCCCCTTCCTTTGTCTACACCTGTCAAAGGTGGGCTCCATTGTCATTCAACTAACTTAGGTGCTTGAACTCAACACCACAATCCAACACAGTCCAGCATTCTACAACAATAGTGAGTTATTCAAAGAAGTTGTCAACCATAGCCATTTACAGCTCAGCTTAATATTATGGCCCCATGATGGATACTTCATTTTTATACTTTTCTACAGCAATGAGATAGTTTCAAATCAAATTAACAGGACAGATTCTATAATTAATACATTGCAAACTTTTTGTAATGGTTTGGTATCATACAAGGTGCATACCTGATATACTTACAGTCACTATTATAGCAGATGTCTGATCAGTGAATTAAGAGAATGTAGCTGTATACTTATCTCATTTTTTAAAAGCTGAATTATACCACAGTTCCAGTAATTAATACTTTCTACCTTGTTATCTTCCTAGTGGTTGTCCCTAGTACTAGAAGCCGACATAATATCCGGCACTATTAGTGCAAATCTTATTTCTCATAGAATTATGCAGCAGCACTGCATATTTATCCTAACTGTACTGTCTACACAAACACATCATGGTTCTTCCTTTATATTCCCCTTTTTTTGTTTAGACCTGTCAAAGATGGGCACTCCATTGTCATTAAACTATTAATAGGTGCCTGAAATCGGCGACACACTCAAACATCCAGCAGTCCACAATAATAGTGACTTATCTGGAGAAGTTGTTGACGATAGCAATTTATAGCTCAACTTATTATTATGGCCCCATGTTATATACCTCATTTTTATACTTTTCTGCTGGTTGGTTAAGACAGAGATAAAGCAAGACCTATATAACAAAAAATGTAGCCTTTGTGTCTGATGAGGTCAGTGAAATTTATCAGGGTTTAGCTTGTAATCCTTCACCTTACTCTGTAGACCCTTTGTCTGTGTCAGCCATGTGGATGAGTCACTGCCACTGCTTGACCAGTTTGCTCTCTGTGAGAGGCTGAGAGAAACTTTTGTCTCCATGTGACTCTCCTTAGGCACACTATAGATCATCGATCTCCTTCCTTTGTGGCTCCATAATCTCCTTAATCAGAAAATTTGGGGCACAACTGAGTTTCATGGTGTTGCAGAACAGGTTCTCCTATGTCCTGAGTCTTCACTGACCTTGAAAGGCTAGGGGAAAAATGTTGGCTGACCTTTCAGCCCTTTTATTTCTCCAATTTTTGATCTGTGAACTTAGGTTGTTAACCATCCAGAAGAAAAGCTGATTAGTACCCTGAAGCATATGCCGTTCAGTTTGCCCAAACTATCAGACTAAATTCTTTTTAGTTGTTGTACATTTCTATTTGTATTTCTTCTTTTGACTTCTTATACTAAGGAGACTATATGATATTTGTACATGTGTGTCTGGTTTATTGCACTTACAAGTATATGTTCAAGTGGCATCCATTTCAATATAAATGCTTGAAGCTTATCATTCTTTATAGCTGAGTAATACTCCATTGTAAAAAAATACCACATCTTTTTCAACCATTCCTCATGTGATGGACATCTTAGTTGTTTCCAAGATTTTGCTATCACAAACTGTGCTGCTATAAACATAGGTACACATATATCACTATGATATAATGTTTTCAGTTCCTCTGGGAAAATTCCCGTCCCAGTTTGAATGGGATTTCCAGTCCTACTCTGTTCTCCACACTGATCTCCACAATGGTTGCACCAGTCTACATTCCCATCAGTAGTGGAGAAGTGTTCCCTTTTCCCCACATCCTCTCCAACATTTGTTGTTGGTTGATTTCCTTATGATAGCCATTCTTCCTGGGGTGAGATGGTACCTCAGTGTTGTTTTAATTTGCATTTCATGGATGACTAGCGATGTGGAGCATTTTTCATATATTTATTCGCTTCTTTAATTTCGTCCTCTGAGAAGTGTGTATTCATCTCAGATACCCATTTCTGGATTGGGCCTTTAAATTTGAGGGCTCTAATATATTAGTTCTTTATAAATTCTAGACAGCACACCTTTGTCTGAGTGCTTATTAGTTAAGATTTTTTCAAAATTTGTGGGTTGTCTTTTCACTTTGTTGACAATTTCTTTTTATGTACAGAAACTCAAGAATAGTTGATTCAAGTTGTTGATTCTTTCAAGTGTTTCCATTGTGAATACATGATTGTTCATGAACTCTTTGCCTACCCCTATGTCTTCCAGAGTTCCTCCTACTTTCTCTTCCAGGAGATTGAGTGTTTCTGTTTTAATGTTTAGATCTTTAATCCATTTTTACTTTACCTTAGTGCATGGTGATAGAGCTGGGTCAAGTTTTAGTTTTTGGCATGTAGAAAGCCAGTGTTTTTCAGCACCATTTGTTAAAGAGGCTATCTTTCTTCCAGTAAGCTTGTTTGGCTCCTTTGTCAAAGATCAGATGGCTGAGTGTGATTGTAGACTCCTCTGCATCTTCTAATCTGTTCCACTGATCCTCAGGTCTATGTCGTTGCCAATACCATGTTGATTTTATCACAGTGGCTTTGTAGTATAATTTCAAGTCAGGAATTGTGATGCCTCCTGCTTTGTTGGCCAAGACTGCCTTTGCTATTCCAGGTCATTTGTGGTTCCAAATAAATTTTAGGAATGATTTCTCTATGTCTGGGAGGTATTTTGGTGGCAGTTTGATAGGGATTGCATTAAATCTGTACAGCAATTTTGGGAGTATGGCCATCTTCATGATGTTGGTTCTTCCTATCCAGGAGCATGGAATATCTTTCCATTTTCTGAAATCCTCCATAATCTCTTTTCTTAGCGTGTTTTAATTTTCCATGAAAAGATTTTTGACTTCCTGGTTAAGTGAATTCCAAAGTATCTGATTTTCCACGGTGCTATTGTGAAAGGTATTATTTCTATAGTTTCCCTCTCAATGTGTTCATTATCTGTATAGAGGAATGCTATTGACTTTTGAGTATTGACTTTGTATCCTGCTATGCTACTGAATTTCCATATCAGTTCTAGTAGTTTCTTGGTGGAATATTTTGGGTCTTTCAAGTAAAGTATCATGTCATCTGCAAATAGTGATAATTTGACCTAATTCTTTACTATTTACTGATGCTTCTTTCCATGTGGTACAGTCAGCTCATCAAGGGCAAGAATATTTTTCCAGGTGAATAAATCACACTTACCTTCATTGCCCCAACAGTCTGTCTTTTCTCCTGATTTGCAGCACTACTTCCAATTTTAATTCATTTTTACTTCTCCCCCAGATCCAAAGGGTCTGCTTCTTCCATTTTGTAGGTTTCTGCTCAGATATCTCCAGCCTACAGTGATTAATTTAGGCCTAGAACAGAGAATTTGCTGGTTGTTCCAGGAAATAAGGTAGTTTTGAATGTCAAGTCTTGGCTCCATGGTAGAAGAGGAGCTCAGAATTATAAATATGAAGGGGCTCCCATTGGCCAAGTAAGAGCTTGCGATCATAATTCATGGGCTAAAAACTTTATAATTTAATGATAACTATTGAGCGAATGCTAAAATGAGATCTGTGTGATCCAGGAGGATGTGATCATTTGATCCAGAGATGGTAGAAACAAGAACACACACCCCAGTGTGGGTCAAAGTTTAGTGGGAATTGAGGGAGGGCCTTCAGCCACATTGGGCCTTTGGCTGAAGAGACCTAGGAGGTGGTGAGGAATGCCCAATCTATGCCTCCAAAGTAAAGAGAGGAGCAAGCTTTTTATGGGTTTGCTGGAGTTGGCTAAAAATCTGTAATTCCAGTTAGGTAAGGGCATAGTTCAAGGAAAATGCTTCTTTTTGTGATAGACTTGGACCTTGGAGTAGTTGCAGTCAATCTGAAGGTTGTGGAATTGTTGTATATCTGGCATCACCATCCTGTGGTAAGTATCCTGGCCTTATACTTGGTGGGTTAATAGGTGGCCACTCAGAAACTGCCAAGTTACTTTCACATCTGCATTATGTTGCATAAACATCCTGGCTTGCTGATAGGGCTGATGGACATCTGTAGGGTCAAGCAGAGGCATTGTTCTCAGCAAAATACCCTTCAGGTCCCCAGAACTAACCTAGCAGTTGTTACCACAATCCACACATCAGAGCTATTATCTAGTGCAAAGCAAATAGGTGCTAACATTGTATTGCTCAGCTGTGTGACACGCCCCCCAAGTGGCTGGGTATTTTTTATGTTGACTAAGAGCAAGTTAGGCTAAAGGGGTTATTTAGATTTTGCCTTGTCAGCATTTTCTCACTTCACACAAACATTCCTGTTTTTGTAGTTTTATCAGGGTCTCATGACAGGACTGTTGAAACATATCATGTTATAAAGGAAAATAGTTTACTGCACTAGAGATTCATTGTGTTGTACCAGCCTTTGTGTCTAGCCACTGTCACCAGGGTGGTCTGAGCTGTGTCATTTGCACCAAGAACTAAGTGATGCAGGCAGAAGTCCTCATTGCATGTTGTGTTATCTGGTAAAAGATCATTTTGATACAGGATAAATATAACTCTCCACCTTTTAGATGCCAAATGTGCTGAGTTCATGGCTTCACAACAACAAAGAATGATTCTGTCAACCAAAGGAGGAAATTAAGAGCTTTATTGAAAACAAGGAGAAGAAGATTAGCTCCTGGATTTCCAGAAGGATCCTGCATGGGTAGCCATCCACCCCTTTTCAGGGATAATTTATACAGCAAAGTCACCAAGAAGTGACAACACTGGTCAAACTATAGTCATCTTACAGAATTACAAGTACAGTATAGCTACTTAGCTCATGGTGGTCCAGAAGGGAAAGGGTCCATGCAGCAAGAGTACATGGAAAGAACAAAGGCATTTTGGGGAAGAAATGGGTCCAGATGCTCCTGTCACCCACCTGGGTGACTGATGTCTAATTGGACTGTTATGGTTTGTGTGTAGTTGTTCCCCCAACGCCTCAGGCAGCCACTAGGGCAGGTTTCTCCAGTTTGTGATTAACTCATGATCCATTGCTGGGATTATGGGTGTGAGCGCTCCCCCTGCCCTGGGGTGGGCAGCCTGCATACCATGTAAGGAGAGGAGAGAGGGTGGTAGCTGCCACAGCTGCTGCTCCTTTCTTTTTGACTCTTGGTTTTTGCTGTTTTCCATCCCGCCCCATGAAGGGCTGCCCCCTGCCATGTGCCACTGTGCTTTGGAGCCAACCAAGTATGGACTAAAACCTCCACTAACTGTGAGCTAAATAAGCCTTTCTTTCCTTAATTTGGGGTGTTGGATATTTTGTCCCAGCAATGAGAGAAAAGTAACTGAGACACATTGGCTGGGTGGTATTAGTGTCAGCATAATCTCAAGTTGC
This sequence comes from Ctenomys sociabilis, assembly GCA_004027165.1. Taxonomy (NCBI): domain Eukaryota; kingdom Metazoa; phylum Chordata; class Mammalia; order Rodentia; family Ctenomyidae; genus Ctenomys; species Ctenomys sociabilis. Next base: position 39,777 of record PVKA01007307.1, read on the forward strand.
TGTTCACCCATAAGAAGGTAGACAAGCCTGGCCTGGACATATGCATGTCCATCTAGGCCTTTCAGTCACAGTGTTGGTGTCTTTATACTTTATGCTGACTTCCTTGAGGGTCCAGTCCCTCTCTGGCTATATAATGATTTTTATCTTAGTTTCCTATAATTGTTTGGGAGCAGCATATTTACAGTGCCACAATATCATTCCACTGGTTTACCAATGAAAGGACAAATAGACACTTCTGACAGAAACTACCTGAAGCTCACAATCCAACTTATACTTAGCAAAGGGATAAGGTGACATCATGTAATTCCTTGTGGGATGCACCGCAGACATAATCTATGTAACACAATTTCCTGTCCCCAAATTGCATAATTTGCATAGTATGTCTTCCTGATTGGATCTCCATGTTTAAAAAGGAATAAAGATTGGGACAGTGGGCAGAAACTGCATATGGGCAATAAATGCATAATAGTATTGAAATTATGCTCAATTTCCAGAGTGTGGTCATTTCATTTTGCTAATAGAGGAAAATGATCTTACTCTTGGGAGATGAGATGTACACTGAACTATTTAGGAGGAAGTATTATGGTATCTACAGCCAACTAATGGCTGAGGGGGAATGGAAAATAAAGATATATAGAAGAAAAAAGATATGTAGAAATAAAAAGAGAGGGGCCAGAGATATAGCTCAGAGGCATAAGCACCTAACTGGCAAACACAAGGACCTGAGTTCAATCCCTGGTCCCATAGGTCATGTGGTCTTGGCTCCGAATGGGGCTGCCCACCTTGCTGCCCCAGAACTGCACCCAGTGGTGGTGCAAGCCTGTAGTCCCAGCACTCAGGAGGTTGAGCCAGGACGATCTCTGTGAGTTCGAGATCAGTCTGGGGGCTACAAAGGTGAGCACAAGTCCAGCAAGAACTGCATAGTGAGACCACGTCTCAAAAAAAAAAAAAATACAGAAACAAAAAGAGACAAGGGCAATACAACATACTGTTGAAACATGCCACATAATAAAAGACAATAGTAACACCATTTCCTACTGAGCTGCACCTTGTACTTAGCTGCTGCATCTAGCTACAAGGGTGTTTGCTATATGTTCAAACGCTTTTGTTTGTATCTTTCATGGTGCTGTGGACGTGACCCAGGCCTTTCTTCACATTAGGCAGATGCTCTTCCACAGAGCTCCACCTTTTTCACTTTGTTTGAATACTTCACGTATTCAAAACAAAAAGCTGTAGAAAAAAAAAAAAATCTATGAGGGATGCACCCACCAGATTCCTCTACCAGCCGGGCCTTGCCTACCTGTCAGGTGTGAGGTCAGGAGGCATCTGCCCCTGCCCACCCCTCCAGGGGCCACCTCACCTTCCATAGTCTGGCCCTCATCTGATGGAAGCAAGTAAATAAGATATGGCCAATCTGGACCAAAAGGCCAAGAGCCTCTCTTACCACTGTCATCTCCCCAAGAGGTTGGCCCATGTTCTGTGATTTGCCGAGATGTAAAACAAGTGCCTGCCTCTGAACTGAGACAGCGCCAACAGACCAAAGTCAAGCTTTGGTCTGGCAAGTGAATGGTATTTACTAAAAGTTACTTACAGAGCAGCGGATGGCTTACTACCATCAGTGCACTACCCAAGTCACACTCTCTTTGCTAAGTTTCTGTTTATACACGACTCTAGTGGAGTGGAGGGTGTGGAGCAGAATCCATGGGAAGAATTATGTGTTTGTGTATTTTGCTTCAGTCTTTATTAGGAATTGTACTGGTCTCCGCTTACACGCGTGGCACTGGGGTCTGGCGTGGCACTGGGGTCTGGCGTGGCACTGGGGTCTGATGCGCAGCTTCAGAGTCTACAGGGACAGTTGACAGCCTACTACGAAATGGTGTTACTGGTTAGGGTTCAGAAGATATCCTCTCTACAGCCCAAGCAGTCTGGCTTGCATTCTGGCTCAACTTACCCCTTTGTTCAATTCTACTGCCAAGTCACTGCTTTGCGTCCCCCTTCCTAGTTCCCATATTATGATACCGCTTAAGGATCCTACCCTAAGTCCACCTCCAGGTCCCTTCCTGGGAGACCCAGCCAGGGAAGGTCTCCTGGGAGCAAAACTTTCCGGGCATCCTGTTATGGGTCACTCAGCATAGGAGCCAGATCAGCAAATAGGAATTTAAATAGAGCCTTTTATTTACTGAGCTCAGGTCCGTCAGCCATTTCTCACGCAGGAGAAGGCTGATGGCCCGAATGTGGGTAGCAGGGGGGTATTTATAACAAATGACATCCAGTTTGCTAAGTGAGTTTGTTATCTAGCACAGAACAGAAAACTACGTTCATTTGACACAGCTGCAAACTGTTCGCAACTAAAGGTCTTTCACAGCTTAGTAATAAGTGCATATTTTTACAAGATACAACTTAAGCTGACCGCATTACAGAAGATGGTTAAGGAGGGAGTTTGTCTCAGCTTGCTGCCTCGACAAGAAACAGTTATTTATTGTTCAGCAGCCTCCAGCGGAGAGGGAGAGTAGATAACAGGAAGCACAAGGTTGTTTTTTTAAAATAATTTCCCACAGTTAAAGCACAAAGTGCTGTTAACCCCAGACCTCCAGTCTCCTTAACCTGCTTTGTCTTTCTCCATATCCTTTCTCACGGCCACGCATCTCACGTTTACTTGATTATGTGTTTACGGTCCCTTCTCTCCAGAACACCAGCCCCAGGAGCAGGGATTTCGTGTGTTTTGTTCTTCGCTGGACACAAAGCTCCTCCATAAACGTTAAGAGCCCTTGGAGAGGCAGAAACAGGGTCCGGGAGCGTCACGGCCACCTAGCCAGCAGAGCTACAAGCCTCGCGCATCCTCAGTGAGACCCACCAGGCTTCCTCCATTCGGCGGCAAGTCCCTGGCCTGGGTCCCGCCCAGGGCACATTCCAGGACATCTCAGGTGATCAACGTGTGTCCTTCAGAGGTGGAGACCTGGGCGGGGCTAGGGGCGGGCTCGGGCTGTCAATATCCGACCGGCAGCCGCTTAGTGGCGCGCTCGGTGGGCCCGTGGTCAGCTCAGATGCCTCGTCCAATGGCCGCGTGCAGAGCCGCCGACCGCACAGGATCCGCTTCCTATTGGTCGTTTATTACAATACGTCATACGGGGGCGTGCCCTCAGGCTCCCAAAAGGTGGTAAGATTGGCTCCCGGCCTGGAGCACGCTGTTGTCCACCGGATCCGACCAAGGTGGGCAAGCAGGTGAGCGTTACATGTACGCAGCTGGGGGTCGCGTGCGCCGGTTAGAACGGGACGGCTGCACGGGGAGGGCAGGGGAGCAGATGTGAGGTGGACGCGAGTACAAGTTAGATGGGCCTGCAGGCGATGAGCGAGGGGCGCGCGGCGGGGCGAGGGTCCAGCTCGCCGAGGGGGAGCTGCCCGTGCTCGGTGAGTGGGACGCCCCTTGGCCCGTCCGGTACCCTAGGTAGTGACTTTTTCCATCTGAGCCCGACTCAGTGAATCCCTTAATAAAATTTTGAATAATCCCATTGTGCCCCAAAATATAGGGATGGGATACCTGGAGTGAGGAACTGAGGAAGCTTAGGAGACAGAGAGGCCAGGTGGTGGCTTGGACAGCTTCAGGATTCTGGGAAGCTCCCACACTGGTGACAGGAACAGGTCTGAGGAGGACAGTAAGTCATTCTGATACAGGGTGTGTTATATAGGACCTCAAAATAATCCAAATAATATAAAGGATATATGATTGCCTGCGTGCTAGACGTCTGATACACCCAGGCTGTGTTCTGTAAAACTGGAAGAATGACTTCCAGGAGCAAGAAAGGTTAATAGTAGGAAGTACTTATTGAGAGAAAGAAAGTTTTATCCGAGAGAGACAGAAGGGGTTCCCGAGTGGGTAGCCCCAGGGAACCTGCTTTCTCAAGGGAGTTTTGTAGACTAAAACCACTAGTTGAGGCGGGTATAGGGTGGGACTAAACTGATACAAGTGTGGTCCAAGAGGTAATAGTGATCCAATGGAAAAATCACAAGGTGGATATAAGGTGGGACAAAATTATGTTCAAACAAGAGTAGGAGTATAGTCACTTAGGTAATGTTGATTAACTGCAGAGCAAATGGTGAAGCAAGTTACATAACAGGCTTGCAGGGAAGGAACAAGCTTTCAGGGTAGGAATGGGCTGGGGAGGTTTTTGCTCCTCCACACAAAGTGAGTGATGCTTATTTAGAGTATCAGTCACTGCTGATCCTTCTAGGGAAATGCATGGGTGTAGGGAAATGCGTGGGTGTAGTCCTTTCTCTTTAGTTTGAAGCCTGACCTTCAGTTGGCTGCACCTCCAGCCACAGTTGTCTTCTGCGTTAACCCTTTCCAAGGCCTACCCGTGTCTGACAACTATTTATAATATTTCTCGTACCTTAGCTGCCTATAATAATTCCACTTTCAGGACCCCTATTCTCTGAATAACCCCAGTGGTTGCAGAGCCAAATAGCAGGAATTATTCTGAGAATTGACTCCTCCTTTGCCCCTTTTTTTTTGTTGTTGTTGTTGTTGTTTTGGCGGAACCTGGGATTAAACTCAGGCCCTTGCACTTGCCAGGGAAGCACTTATTCCACTGAGCCATCTCTCTGGCCCCTTCCCATGCCACTTTAGAGTGGATGTGTATTTAATGATTAAAACATTTGTAGAATAATCTGAAAGAATACATGCCACTGTCTAATGACATCTGGGATAGACAGGACAAAAAAGATTTCCCCCCACATATGACTTAGACGTTTCTGTTATAGTGAGCATGTATTTTGTGACTTCAGAAAAGCAGAAGCCCAGTAGCTTCAGTTAACTAGACCTTGAAATTTAGGGACTAGTGTCTAAGCATTTCTTTCCACGTAGGTGTCCTTGCTTGTGTGATTTTGTTGTTGTTGATCATCAGTTATTTCCATTATTTTGCAAATTGTATATTCAGGGTCATGGAAGTTGTTGTATCTGCTTGTTTATACAACCTTATAAATACATTCCCAGGATGAATTCCTACTGCAATGTTCTGGCACACCTCATGTGACTACCTGGCCTCTATAACTATTCTCACATGCGACAGGCTTCAATTTCTAGTTGTAGCATGCTTTTTATCTTTTTTTTTCTTTTTCTTTTCAGTACCAGGGATCAAACTTGGGACTTCGTGCTTGCCAGGCAGACTTATACCACTGAGCTGTATTCTAAGCCCCCGTAGTCTTTTTTTTCTCGAAAACCAATTTGAAGTGCATTTATTTTTTTTCCTTCCCTACCATTCCTGAGGAATTAGACTTTCTGCTATTCACATAATGTTCCAACTAAGTAAGCCCTTAGAATACTTAAAATAGCACACAAAAAATTAGCTCCCAGTCTCTTCATTATTTCAGATTTTACTGGAGATTTCCTCCCAAATATGTCACAGGAGCTGGAGTTCTCCCAGACCCATCGTTGTCCCTATAGGTCTATTAGCAGTGAGCAAATCACTCTACTTTCCTCATCCTCAACTTCTTCTCTAAAGCGGGCATAACAATGCTAATTCTTCAGGAGGGCATGAAAGTTCAATGAAGTAATGGGTGCTTGGCACTTGGTACGTGCTATGTAAGTAGCTGTCTGTGACAGCTGGTATCCATGGATGCCCCAACCAAAGTGCCTATTCTAATTCATTGCCCCATTCCCACCAAGAGTGGAGTCTGATTTCCTGCCCTTGAACGATGGTGAGCTTGTGGTCATTGGGATCCGGTAGGAGCAATGTCATGTCCCTCAGAGGTCAAGTCCAAAGAAACTTGTGCTTTGTGTAAGGAGCCCTTTCTGTATCCTCCTTGTGATGATCTCATTGCCTTGAGGTCATTGCTCTATAAGAAGCCCAAACCAGCCTACCTAGAGGACCACAGGGAGGGGGCCCTAGCGCATAGCTGAGTGTACCCTGCAAGGCACCCCCACAGCTCTGGCCCAAGCCATTGCTGTCCACACCATCTCTCCCCAAGTTTCTGACTCCCAGAAGCCATAAGAGATGATGGAAAAGCTTGCTTGAAGCCGCTGAGCTCCCATGATTTGTGATGTGGCTGCTGGCCAGAACGCTCTGCGGCTCACCATTGCAGGCCATCCCGGCCTTTTGATTTTATAGCCGCCTCTGCCAGTCTCACCTGGATGAGACACCAGGCCTAGGCTGGTGCTGATGGCTGTGCAGGTGAGAGCTGACTCTTAGGTAAGCTCTTGAAGGGCTGGTCACATGTGGCCCTGAGCACGTTGGCATCCGTGATCTTATTTATCTGGTCTTATTGGCATGGTTACTTTGCAGAAAAGGGAGCTGGGGCTGACGGTCACACATCTTGGACTGTCCAAGTGATGTCACCCTGCTAACAAAGACTGATTGCCCTGGGAACTCACAGCCTCTTCTATATCCCCAAGTCATTAAACTACCGTGAGGCCAAAAGGTCCTCAGCATCTTCATTTCCTTGCAGGGCTCTCTGCACAGCCTAGGGAGGAAGCCCCAGAACCTTGTGGAACTGAAGAGCCTGGACGTTGTTAAAGACCAATACAAGAAAGGGACTGCATTCTGCTGTGGAGCCCTCAGACGGGTTAGAGGTGAGATGTCCCCCAGAGCACTGCTGAGCCTGGGCACTGCTGGTGACCATGCAGCTTTGAGAAGAACAAACTGGTGCACTGGGTACCGACTGTCACCTGCTCTTTGGGATGCTTAGGAATAAAATGAAATGTCCCCAGAGCCCCTCTCTTTCCAGCCACCTGTTGCAAGGCTGTTCCTTTTGTGTTAATTACAGAACTCAGTGCATGGGACAGAAGGGGGAAGCTGGGGGCGTGAACTCTGAATAAGCTTACAACAATAACTTTTTTTTTTTTTTTCTCGTACTGGGAATTGAGTCCAGGGCCTTTGTGCTGTGCTACATTCCTAGCTGTATTGTATTTATTTTTGCAGCACCTGGGATTGAACTCAGGCCCTCTCACTTGCCAGGAAAGCACTTATTCCACCAAGCCATCTCCCTGGCCCCCAGCTGTATTTTTGCTTTTTAAGTATATTTAGTACAGGGTCTCACTATGCAGCTCAGACTTGTAGTGATCCTCTTGTCTCAGCCTCCCCAGCACTGGATTACAGGCATGTGTCACCCTGTCTGGTCTTGAATTTTTTTTTAGAGGGTCTCACTAAGTTGCCCAGGCTGGGCTTGAATTTGTGACCTGTCTGCCTTAGTGTCCTAGAGTGCTAGGATTACAAGTATTTACCACCATGTGTGGCTTTGATTTTAATTCCTTTAGTCACTCAACCGCATTTTTCTGTGGTATTTTTAGTTGTGAGGGTATACATTTTATGGCCCTTTTCCATTTTTATGGTATGTTTGATAATCAAGGGATTATGCTGGTACAAAGCACTGTCTCCCTGGGGCAAACCTATTCCTTGGGGTGTGGAGAAGGCCAGTCCCCTGTATGATTTCCTGTAAGATCCATATGGACTTAGCATTCAGGATTCACCCAGTGAAGGGAGCAACTGGGGATCAGGGGTTCCTGAATTTGTATGTATTTGGCTGGGGAAAATGAATAGGGATATATCTCAAGGTGTAGGTGTTTCTGCTCAGTAAGTGGCTTTGTGAAAGCCACCGGGGAGAGGGTCTGTCAAAACAAGCTGTAGTCACACCTGTCGCCTGAGCACTCTGGGAGGCTGAGGCAGGAAGATGACGAGTTCGTGCTCAGTGTGGGCAAGGTAGTGACTTAGTGAGAACTTGTCACAAAATAAAAAAACAGTCTGGGGGATTAGTTTACTGTGAAGGCCCTGGGTTCAATCTCCAGTAGTGAAAAAAACCCCAATGCTCTGGCCCAACCAGTGTTGCTGCAGATTGAATGCCAGGCAAGCACTTATTCTACTGAGTATCTCCCTGACTCCTTAAAATTTTGAGACAAATTCTCATGAAATTACTAAATTACCTGGACTGGGCTTAGATTTGCGATCTTTCTGCTTCACCCTTCCAGATTGCTGGGATTATAGACGTCTACTATTTTCCCTGGCTCAAGTTCATCTTTATAAAATCCCCTATATTTTAGAGCTTTATAAGCTGAGTTTTGGGAGTGGGTGTATCACTGCATTCCCCAAATTATAATCATCTAGAGCAGCTGTGGTACCTGGAGAAGTTCTGTTCCTGCCCCCTCCCTTTGGTAGGGGATTATTGGACACCCTTCAAGGCACTCTTTTAGGTCGTAGGGGTGGAATGGTAAGTAAGACATAAGATGCCTGCCCCCAGGAAGCTTGCACTCTCTTAGAGGGAGATAGGTAGTCCCCTGAACACAAGTAAAACAGTTCTACGTGGTAAAGAGAGTTGCTCAGAAATGAAACAGGTTGTGTGCCTTGACTGGACACCTGGAGAAGAGACAGTTTTGATTGGCTGGTGAGGGAAGGTCTACTGCAGAGGGGACGCTTCATGTGAGTCCTAAACAAGGCCACCTGCAGACATGTGTAAGCAGAGGAAGTAGCAGGCCCCAGGGCTAGATGATGGGTACTCAAAAATGAGGAACGACCTCAGGTACTTGGGGCAGAGGGAAGAAAGCAGACTTGGGAAGACCAGGAAGGACTGGATCCCAAGCTTAGGAGAGTCTCGGGCCAGAAGCTGTCTTTCCCTCTTGGAATCTGCTGTCGGGGCAAGGTTCCCAGAAGGCATGTGGAGAAGGCCAACATTGTGAGGCCAAAGTCCTGCAAGATGTAGCAGGAACAGGGAGCTGTTTCTCTGAGGAGATCTGAGCAAAGTTTCTCTTTCTCTCAGGGCCCAATGACTTCAAAGTCCCAGCCCAAAGTTCCCAAAACTGGGAGCCCAGCAGGCATCACCAATGGCAAGGGTGCATCTCAAGGACAGTGGGGCCGTGCCTGGTAAGGATCACCACCTTTCTTCCAGCTAGAAAGTAAAGAGGGACCTCAGAGGTTTCAGCCCTGGGGACCTTATTGACCTGTTTTTTTTAAATTCCTTTTTGTTGTCAGTTATGAAAGATAAGCATCTGTCTGTCATATAAAGTAAAAAGCTTAAAAAGGAATTTAAAAAAGACACTGGAAATGATTTTAGGTTGAGTATCTCTTTTCTGAAATGCTTGAGATCAGGAGTGGTTCAGATTTCTGAGTTTTTGCAGATCCTGGGAAATTTGCATATGCAAAGGAGATCCCAGAGAAGGACTAAATATAAATGCAGATTTAATTTCTATTTTATGAACACCTTATACACATAGCCTTAAGGTAGCATGCTGTCATGTTCTTGGTGTTCCTATGTTCTGAATGTGGCTTGTCCCTTGAGGTCAAGTGTGAAAATTTCCATTTGTGGCATTAAGTTAGTGCGGAATAAGTTTTGAGACTTTGGAGCATTTGGGGGTTAGGGGTGCTCCATCTGTATCACCAGCGATGGGAGGAAGAGAATGTGGACCTGAAAGTGTGCTCACTGCTGTCATGGTCCTTGGCTCGTTGGGCAGTGCGAGCATCAGGTGGGGTCTGCTCATCCTCACTAGTCTTAGTGGCCAAGAAGCTCCCTGTATTTGTGTCCCGGGCTTCGCCCACTTGCCCACAGATTGATCTGGCAAGCAGCAGAGTGACAGGTTGGTGGCCCTTCCTGCAGTAGGGAGCTTACTACAAACAGGCAGCAACCCAGTCTGACAAGGTGCTGGGAACAGCAGTCTCAAACAGGAGGGCATCCCAGAGTTCCCTGTGAGCTGACAGCCAGGCTCTGCTGTGACCCCTCATCATTCTCCTTGTAGGGAAGTAGACTGGTTCTCCCTGGCCAGCGTCATCTTCCTGCTGCTCTTCGCACCTCTCATTGTGTACTACTTCATCATGGCGTGTGACCAGTATAGCTGCTCTCTGACCGCCCCTGTGCTGAACGTAATCACTGGGCATGCCAGTCTTGCAGACATCTGGGCCAAGACCCCACCCATGACAGTGAAAGCCACCCAGATCTACACCTTGTGGGTCACCTTCCAGGTTAGTCCCCTGCCCTCGTGGCCAGGGCCCAGTGGTGGGGAGCTGCCCACCTATAGAATCGTCTTGCCTTTGTCTGAACTTGGATCGGTGTTCCCAGACTCGGGATCCAGCAGGGTGGTATCTGCAAGTTTAGGGCTGCACGAGCAAGAGGACTGGAGGCGCCTGTCAGCATCTCAGTGTTGGGTTGCCTCACTGAACTTGGATGTGTGGCCAGCTCTGCTGAGACGTGTTGCAGACTAGGAACAAGACTGTGTTGGGGGCACAGGTGGTCCAAGGAAGCCCCCCACACAGCTGGGACCAGATCCTACACAAGCCTATAGGAAGGCGGTCCCAGCCTTCACAGAGCTACTATCCAGCAAAGCCAAGATTAGTATTTCCCAGCATGCTGCTGTGCAGTCCTGCTCTAAGAGGTCAGCAGGGAGGAACTCAGCTTTCCCAGTGGACTGGGTCAACATAGCTGAGTTGCTCTGTGTCTGAACCTAGCATAAGGCCTCCAGAAGGAAGGCTTGCACTAGGGTCCACAGTTTCTCTTAGGGCCAGCCTCTTGGCGTCCCGTAGTGCTTTGGATAAATGATAGGAACAACACGATTCTCATAAGCTATAGTGGAAACAACCCGGTTGTCCATCAGTAGAGGACTAGTTAAATAGTAGGTGTTCTCCCATCCCTGGGTTGATCCTAGGCTGTGAAAAGGAAGAGCCGTCTTGTGTGACTGCATTATTGTGAAATATCTAGAATAGGCAAACACCAAAAGACAGAAAGATCAGTAGCTGTCCAGATCTTGGGGGAGGAAGGAATGGGGGCAGCTACCATTGTAATGGGGTTCCCCTTATATAGTGATGAGGAAGTTCTGGAACTAGGTCATGGCACTAGTTGCTCAATCTCATGAGTACACCAAATACTGCTGAATTATACACCTTGGAAGGGCAGTTTTTATAATGTACACACTATATATATCTTCAAGGTTTTCAAATGGGGGCCAGGGAAGAAACAGTGTCTTCTCCTGGGAGGCAGTGAGGCCCTGGCTGGAAGAAGGCTGTGCTCAGGGAGTGCTCAAAGCGTTTCCTGCATGTGAAACCCTTTGCTCACCTTGCAGCCCGAACTCACAGCAGCTGTGGGCTCCTCTGGTACTCGAGTCTCTTGCTCCTGCTCTGCCGCAGATAAAAGTCAGGCCAAGTCAAAACTAGCAGCTGTGCTCTGCAAGCCGCCAATCCCTGGCCTCAAATCTTGTGTTTCAGGTGCTTCTGTACATGTTGCTGCCTGACTTCTGCCACAAATTTGTGCCGGGCTACGTGGGAGGAGTACAGGAGGGGGCAGTGACACCTGCAGGTAACCTACGTCAGGTCTGCCTTTGCCCTGGGCCTCTTTCTCAGGCTGGTGGGTGTCTTGGCCACTGCTGGCCTGGGGCTTAAGTCTGAGGCCTGAGCTCCCTATACCATGTCCATTCCATAGACTGCTCACAAGATAAAGTAAGTTTAGCACAGAAATCTTCTGTATCACCAGGTCTTGAGCTGTGGCAGCCAGGCTGTCCCAGGCTGGAAACCACTTTCTGGAGGGAGATGCCTAACGTCCAGCTCCCTCCCCATGGCAACTTCCTAACCCAAGCCAACCCGAACCCAAGTGTAGCACTAACCTCACCCTAATCCCAGCCTTAACCCTAACCCAAACCCAAGCTAACCATAATCGTAACCCTACCCCAGCCACCGCCCTAACACGTTCCTCCCTCATCACTGAGAACCTGTGAGGAACCTGGCTTCATGTACGTGTAGGGGTGCAGGTAGGAATCGCACCCCCAACTCTGCTCACAAAAATAACAACAAAGGAAACTCTGCTTTCACCCCTCCCCGCAACTTCACCAACAAGGAGCAGCCCCATTTGGACAGTGAGAACCAGAGGCTCCCAGAACTCTGCAGGAACAGTCAGCCCTTGCCCTACTGTGGGGGCCACAGCAGCTAGCCAGCTCTGGGGTGGTGCCCACATGGCCTGGGCAGGAGTCTGCAGGGCTAGGGCCATGGAATATGTAGGGCCCAGGCCAGGCACATACAGCCAGGCCAGGTGACCTGACCCAGGTCAGGAAAGTGCTTTGATTTTTAAACTTTCCCTCTGCAGGAGTTGTCAACAAGTATCAGGTCAACGGCCTACAAGCCTGGCTCATCACACATCTCCTCTGGTTTGCTAACTCCCACTTCCTGTTCTGGTTCTCACCCACCATCATCTTCGACAACTGGATTCCGCTGCTGTGGTGTGCCAACACCCTTGGCTATGTTGTGTCCACGTTTGCCATGATCAAGGGCTACCTCTTCCCCACCAACGCCAAAGACTGGTATGTCCTTGTAGCTGGTCAGACCCAGAAAGGAAAGTGGCTGCCTCCGCTCTGATCTGTGTCTACTGCCCTGGGATGCGAAGGTGGGAAGCCCTTGAAGAAAGGGCTGGATAGAACTTGCCTGAATCTCTTTCCTAAGTGGCTGGTGGTCTCTTCAAGAAGGTAGCTGCACTTAGCCAGGTCTGTCTTTGGCGGCCAAGTCATTACCGATCTCTACTTGTCTGTTATGGAAATAGAGAAGCCAGAAAGACAAGTTTGGCTGGGGTCAGGTTCAGCCCATTGCCTATGTCTTTGGCGTCTGCAGAGGAAAGAGGTTTATTATATCAGCAGCTTTAAGGTAACTGCTCCCCGGGAGAGCCCTGGGGTTGGCACTCGTTCTTATGGAAGCCTTGGCCTCTGCATGGCCATACTGCTATCATCCTGTCCCATCTCATCCCTTTCTCCCTCCTTCTTTACTTCCCTCTATCCATCTATCTGTCCACCCATCCATTAACAAATTGTAGGTAGTGGGGTTCACAGTTCATCTGGAGGCCCAAAAAACAATGAGTGCTTCCTTTAGCTGTTATGCCTTGGGAAATGTCTGTGGATGATAATATGGTATAGATTATGTGTCGCCGAGTAGGAGCCTGACCTGGGGCTCCCACAGGTCATTCTTACTGCTTTGTACTCATTAACTGTTACACACTTCCTATATGTATGTATTTTGCCTCTTTCTGTCTAGATTAACTGAAGTAGTTAAACATAAAATTGATGTTTTAATAAATACAAAAGTACCTAAGTATGTATAGCAGGTTGTACCTAACGGGACTCTGTATGGATCATCTCTGCTGATTCCCTGTCCTTTCCTGGGGTGGCATGTGAGGCCAGGTAACCAAGGTGATAATGGGCCGAGCAAGGGAACGGTATGGGCACTGGGCCCAGGCGTCCAGCTCTGAGTACTGGGCCTTTTTTTTTCTCTACTGTGGCATAGTGTCTGGCCTTATTAGCTCCAGGGCCAAGTGCTCTGTGCCTCCTTGCCTGTGTGGGCTGGAGCGGAGTGGAACCTTAGTCCAGTTGGACCAGTATTACTGTTCATCTGTGCATGCAATGGGGGTACCTGGAGAGGGGTGAACCGAGGCTTGGTGCCAGCCAGGTACAGTCCCTGAGCTTTCCCTGGGACAGTAGGCAATTAGTTTATATACTCCTGCCTGAGGACGACCCTGTTGAGCCACAGCAAACACAGGGAGACTATAGGAGCTTCGGAGATGGGGTGAGGGGACAGAAGCATCCCCTACTGTGTGGTCTCTGCAGCCTCCAGCAAGGCTTCCCGAGGTGACCTCCTTGACCTGGCAGCCCTCTAGGCCTATGCTGGGCACCTGCTCCCACAGTGGAGAGGTGGGTTGCTTTCAGTGAGATATTCCTTAACTAAATAGATCTTGTATTTTTAAGCAAATTCACAGGCAACTTCTTTTACAACTACATGATGGGTATTGAGTTTAACCCTCGAATTGGGAAGTGGTTTGACTTCAAGCTGTTCTTCAATGGACGCCCTGGAATCGTGGCATGGACCCTTATCAACCTGTCCTATGCAGCAAAGCAGCAGGAGCTATATGGCCAGGTGACCAACTCCATGGTCCTGGTCAATGTCCTGCAGGTAAGGTCTCATCAGAGCAGGGTATCCCCATTGCCTACCAGAAAACACCCAAAAGCCAGCAAAGTTCCCCTTCTCTAATCCCCTGCTATGCAGTTTGCCCCTTCATGGGCCTCACGGTGAGTGCATGGTAGAAGCCGTCATTGTATGCCCAGCATGAAATCCCAGCTGGACTGTTCTGGGGAGGTTTCCTGGGGTCTGTACTCAGGGGGAATGAGCACAGGAGTTCCCAGGTAAGGAGAAGTAGGAGGGGTGCTCCAGGTAGCATGACCAGTCCATGCAGGGCCCTTGAACTTGGAGACACAGCCCCTACACTGTGTCCTGAGCAGCAAGCAGACTGGGAGCTCAGGGCTGGGTCATCTGGGTCCTTGTGGAAGGTTCATTTTCTTGTCAAAAGCAATGAGACCCAAGGAGGGTGTCCTAAGTAGGACAGTAATGGTATGGCCCAGGGATAGTCACTAGGTACTCAGTGGGCACAGCTGGGTGGGCCCCAGGGGTGAAGGCCAGTTAGGAGTGCAAGGACATGGCCAGGCTGGGTGACCTGGATGCTCAACTGGGGATGGACAGCCGGGGCCTGGATCCATTCCTTTCAGGAACTGGTGTGCAGGTGGCCTGTGGCAGGTGCCACTCTAGGACCTGAGGAGATAGGCTGGTTGGGACACCCAGGCCTGGGCCTCACTGAGCTTTTGAACCAGTGGATGATGAGAAACGACCTCTCTTTTGGAGCAGCCACCATGTGGTCTGCAGTCTTCCACCTGTGTGGCTCTTTCTGTGCCAGGCAGAAGGGCAGGCCAGGGCACGGGGGCTGACTACCCCAGGAGCCCGGGACCAGCTTTGCTGGACCAAGTGCCTGGCACACCTGAGGCCTGAACAGCAGGGCCTGTGTGTGGACATCGTGGACCCGTCCTAGCTGTGCTGGCTGCATGCTCCTCTCTGCCACATGTAGGATCTCACTTTTTTGTCCCAGGGGATGTCTGTTAACATTCTAAGCATCTTGTGGGTCCTGGCAACCTGGGTCTGGCCTCTCTGGAAGGTCACGTGGTCCGAACCAGTCACAGTATGTGGCCTCTGCACTATCTGCCCCACTCTCGGAGGATGAGGGGTAATGGAAGGGACTCACTTCTGCCTTTGAACACCTGTGTGAGCAGACATCAGTCTCCTTGGCCCTGTGGAGGCACAGCAGTCACCTGGTCAGGCAGCCACGTAGTGTGTGTCGTGGTGCTCGGGCAGCCGATGGGGCAGACTTCAGGTCATTCAGCCAGTGGGTTTCCTGCGGGACTATGGCGTTGGGAGCCACTTCCTTGGACAGCATTCCCAAGCTCTTGTGCCCTGAGTGATTTGTCTGCTCCTGAGTTCCATGGCCCTGAGCTTTGGCTCCCAGGGACACTACTCAGAATGCCCTCCTTGTCCTCTGATGGAAGCAGGCTCTGAGAGCAAGGGCTCCCCATGTCCCAGGCATGGCAGAGAATGCAGGAACAGCTCAGCGTGCCCATCAGGAAGGTCACTGAGCAGCTACCCAGGTGCCATCTCCTGCCCATGCAGGCTGAGTCATTCTCCGAGTCTCCCACTGAGTGCCAGGGTACAGCAGAGGCAACTGGCAGCTCTTGTCTTGCAGGCCATCTATGTGCTGGACTTCTTCTGGAATGAAACCTGGTACCTGAAGACCATTGACATCTGCCACGACCACTTCGGCTGGTACCTGGGCTGGGGTGACTGTGTGTGGCTGCCGTATCTGTACACATTGCAGGTGAGGGGGCCCGGGGCAGCAGGATAAGTCCCTCTGGGGTGTGGTGACCAGGGCCATGGCCCTCAGTTCTCAGGACCCCCCCAGTTGACCTCAGACACTGTTCTTCATGCTGAGCTTTACTCCTTCCACAAACTTTGGTCCTTGAGGGTTACTGAAACTGCCCCCCCCCCCCCCCCCGTGTTTAAGAAGAAGGAAAGGGTCTGTGTAGCACAGATGCTGCTCAGCTTATGATGGGGCTTTGCCCCAAGTGCCCTTCATATGATGAAAATTTCAAAATGCCATACCTACTAGGGATAGCTTGCCCTTGCCCCCTTAGCCATACCTTAGCTCACAGCTGGGTAGAGTCACCTGACACAAAGCCTGTTCTGAATGTTGCCAGCTTTCTGTGATGTGCTGGGCCCGGCCCTGAGAGTAGACAGCTTTTAGAATGGCTGTGAGTGGCCTTTCCTCCATCATAAGTCCAGCCTCCATCAGTCAGAGTAGGCCATCTGCATTCTGCTCAGAGTGTCCACAGGACCTGCGTTTGCCCCTAGGGCGACCATCAGCCAGGGGACGTAGCCAAGAGCATAACCCTGATCACCTCCACAAAGTCCAGGCTGGCAACCCCTATCCCTGCCAGGCTAGTCCCTTGTCTGGGCTCTTCATTCCTGGTCCTGGGGACCTGCCAGGGTGTCCCAGAGGCAGAGGGGGCTATGAGAGGCCTGGCCACCAAGTGCTTGCCATGCACCTGGGAGCAGCCCTGCAGATTTGGGAGCTGCCCGAGAAGTTATACAGGAGAGAAGAAGACCAGTGTGGGAGCCCACCAGCTGCCCAGGGTGTGAACAGCAAAGGGATGTGTGGCTACTTATAAGGACAGTGTGAGTGTGTGCGTGGGCTTATTTTTTTGCTTACGTGCTGGTGGGGTCTGGCAGATTCCAAATCTTTAGGGCAGGCCAGAAACCCAGGAAGGAGTTGATGCTGCAGTTCAAGTCAGAAGGGTATCTATCTCCTGGTAGAATCTCTGCTTTGGGGATTAGTCTTTTTCTCTTAAGGCTACCTACTAACTGGTTGGACAAGGCTATACAGACAATCCTCAACTTACAATGGTTTAATAGTTTTTTGACTTACAATGATGTGAGAGTGATACACATTTTATACAAGGGTACTTGGAATGCTGAGTTTTAATCTTTTTTTTTTGTAAAACCAGGGATTGAACTTAGGCTCTTGTGCTTGCCAGGTAAGTGATTATTCCACTGGGCCATCTCCCCAGCCCTGAGTTTTAATCTTATCCTAGGATGGCAGTAAGTGTGCACTGTGGTCTTTCTCACTGCTGGGATGAGGGGCAGCAGCAGCCATGGCCCCTAGGGTGCTCAGGAGGGGATGTGTATTAAGGGCTGTGTGTGTGTGTGTGTGTGTGTGTGTGTGTGTGTAGGTAGGCAGGTAGGCAGGTAGAGGGCAGAAGGATCTGTAGGTACATTGTGTATTTGTGCGCTTGAGATCCACAGCAACCTTCCCAGCAGCCGCTTTTATTTGCAGAGGAGGAGCCCGAGGCAGGACATGCCCTGGCTCTGGGCCGAGCCTCTGCCCGCTCCTCCCTGGCTGCGGTCCCTCACTGTGCTTCTCGCTCCCAGGGCCTGTACCTGGTGTACCACCCCGTGCAGCTCTCCACCCCTCACGCCGTGGGTGTCCTGGCGCTCGGCCTGCTGGGCTACTACATCTTCCGCGTGGCCAACCACCAGAAGGACCTATTCCGCAGGACGGATGGCCGCTGCCTCATCTGGGGTCAGAAGCCCAAGGCCATTGAGTGCTCATACACATCGGCAGATGGCCAGAAGCATCACAGTAAGCTGCTGGGGTCAGGGTTCTGGGGCGTGGCCCGCCACTTCAACTACACTGGCGACCTGATGGTCAGCCTGGCCTACTGCCTGGCCTGTGGCGGGAGCCACCTCCTGCCCTACTTCTACATCATCTACATGACCATCCTGCTGATCCACCGCTGCCTCCGTGATGAGCACCGCTGTGCCAGCAAGTACGGCCAGGACTGGGCACGCTACACTGCCGCTGTGCCCTACCGCCTGCTACCTGGCATCTTCTAAGAGCATCCCTCGGCAGCTCCGGGGTTGGAAGACTGTAGCAAAGCATGTGCAGTCTATACACACATATCATGATTTTTTCTTTCTACAACCCTTCCTTTGTCTACACCTGTCAAAAGTGGGCCCTCCATTGACATTCAACTACCTTAGGTGCTTGAACTCGACACCACAATCCAACACAGTCCAGCATTCTGCAACCATAGTGAGTTATTCAAAGAAATTGTCGACCATATCCGTTTACAGCTCAGCTTAATATTATGGCCCCACGATGGATACTTCATTTTTATACTTTTATACTTTTCTGCTGGATGGTTAAGACCTAGGTAGATCAAAACTTACATACCAACACATGAACTTTATATATCCTATGTGGTCATTGAAGTCTTCTCAGGGTTTATCTTGTACTCCTGTACATTATTCTGTAGTTCCTTTGTCTGTGTCATCCATGTGGATGAGTCACAGTTGTGATAGATAACGCTGTGCTTCTACATAATTCTATGAGAGGCAAGATGTGCACTAATGGTGGTTGGACAGGATATTATGTCGGCTTTTAGTGCTATGGTCATCCACTAGGTAAATATTGATTTTTTGATATAATTCAGCTATAAAAAAAAAAAAAGATAAGTAAGCAACTACACTCTTAATTCACTGATAAGAGATATCTGCTGAAATAATATCTGTAAATATAATATCATGTATGTACCTTGTACAATACCAAAATGTTATGAAAACAGTTTGCAATGTATTCATCGAATTTGTATGGCTAAGGTGTCTTGAAACTGTCTGATTGACATTTGTATTTTAATAAAATAAAAATAAATGGAAAAAAATAAAAAGAAAAAATAAATAAAAAGAAAAGCATGTGCAGCTGGTCAATGGGATTGTACCCTTCAGAGCCTCAGTTTTATCTGTGAGACAGAAAGAGCCCAGCACTTGGCAGGTGTCCAGCGGACATGAGCGCTCTTTCCACCCCCTGTCCTCAGGGGAGCTGTGCCTTTACATCAGCTGCCTTCCCACCAGCACAAAGGACTATGGATAGAAACCCCAGGACCTGGTCACCTGGAATAGCTCTAGAGACAGTTTTTTGTATCAGGAGTCCATCGTGTTGCTCTGTCCGGACAAAGGAGTGTCTGGGGCTCACCCCGCCACCTTTTGGCTCTCAGTGGTTAGGCCTCATGCTTGCTAAACAAAAGTAGATTTGGGATCCATAAGGTGTGCAGGATGTACACATCTGCCTTTGGCATCTGCCCCGCTGTGGTGGGCCACGCCCTTGGTGTGGTGCTCCTTTGGAGGGCACGTGGTGTGTGTTAGCAGACGTTGCCAAGTGATACTTCCGGGAGGAAGGGGCTCCTGGCTCTTGCCTTCTTGTTCCTGTTGCACAACTGGCTGCCAGGGGTGTGGCATGGGACATTTGAGGGCACCTCCCAGCGTGCAGGCCCTGGGCAGACCAGCTGTAGCCCTTCTGACACGGACAGGGCTCCCAGGGTCCAGCTCCTGTGAGCGTCCTTCAGAGCCTCAGCCACTTGTCCCCCAGAATGTGTCACCAGCTATCCAAGGCACAGATGCAAATGCAGATGGCTCAGAGGATGTCACCATCCAGGGGCGCTGCCAAACCTCCAGCCAGGAGGAGTCCTGGCTTCAAGTGTTTCTTACTGGGAACAGTACCCCCAACCTCAGGACGCTCGAAATTTCTTTGGGTACAATTCTCTTGGCTAGTAATTCTTTATATTAAACGTTCCCTTCTCAAATGAATGGTGGTGTAGTGTCTGTCTTGGATAGCCTGGCTGATCCCTCAGGGCTCTGGTATGGGATGCAGAAGGGGGCTCAGGTACTTGCTGGGAATTCAGGTGACTTGTGAGTGTGTGCGCAGATACGCCACTGCGGGGCACCGCTGCTGGGCTGAGAGCACGGGGTCTGTGGCATCTGTCACAGGAAGAAACTCCCCCTTGGGCATCTGGCCTCAGCAAGTGAATGGAGAAGCCAGAGAGGGCTTGGGGTTGTCTTATTCCTGGAAAAACTAGAGAGTAAAGGTAGCCACAGGTGTGCCCAGTCCCTGGGGAGGAGGGCAGGGCCCTGGGCTGCTCTGCGAAGCTAGAACTGGTTGCGCACAGCCAGCTGCCTTCCTCTTCAGGGAGCTGTAAGCACTACCCAGGCCGACCCTGCCCTCCCTTCTGAAAATGTGTGCAGGTGTTAGGTCTGAGAAGCCCACTGCATGAAGAAAGACTCCAAGAGACGTCCTCTCATGCAAAAGCAAGGGGATTTTATTTTCCATGCATGCATGGGGCTCACTGAACACGCAGGAACAGAAAAGCCCCCAGCTGACCGTGGGCTGGGTTTTAAGCCCGAAGACAAAGGGAGGAGGGGTTGGAGAATATATGACTTTTTAGGGTAACTAAGAGGGGTAGGCCAAAGGGCAACTACTAGCTAACTCTGTGGTTTTAGCTGCATTCGTGTGGGTTTACTTGTGTAAAGTGACAAGAGTGTCCCCAGGCCGGAGATTAAATGTTTTCCCAAGCTAGGAGAGGTTTATGACCTCACCTGAGGTTTTTATGTCCTCTTTGTTTTAGGAACAGGGATTACAGGCCCTAGTGGGGCAAAGGTTCACAGCATTAGTTCATTAGGCAGTAGTTTCGCTGACATGGTTAGCTGATGTCCTAAGGAGGCACATACAGAACAGAATGGCAACGTAAAACTCCTTTGGGCCCTACACAGGGTTTGGGGGAGTTTCAGGCATCTGTTGGGTACCAGCTAATGGCGCCTCCCCACCCCCATCTCCCATAGTGAGGAAAGTCCTTTTAAGGAGACAGGGCCCTGTTCCTCACATTACAACTGGTATTTAAAGGCTGTAGCCTTGGGCAAGTGGTCTCTTGTGCCCTAGCCTCCTCATTTGAAAAATAAAGGAGCCCATATTCCTTACCTTGCCGGGAAAAGGGCTTCCCAGATTCGTTGAATGGTGGAGCCTAGCTTCCCATCTTGGATATGCTTCTGTCGGTTGGCCAAGGAGTTTTTTGTTGTTTTGATTGTGCGGCGGTTGTGGGCATGCTATCTGCCGCAGCCTTGTGCAGCAGGCTGTGGTCTCATCTGTGCAGCGTGCACTTGCCCAGAATGAAGCACCGAAGCACGGCCTCTGCCCCGTCCCACCTGGCAGCCCCGCTCTCCGGCAGGTAGGGCTGACCCGTCCCTCTGGGCAGGTGCAGGGTGAGCTCCGATGCACAGGTGGTCAGCCTGTGCCAGCCTCTGCGGGTTACAGAGAAACCTCAGGGCTCAGGAGCCGTAGCCCTGGGCCTGGGAGGGCTGCCTGGCTTTTCTCTTCCTGAAGTGGGCTCTGGCCAGGCCCTGCTGGGCTGGGCTTCATGGCAGCTTCCGCATTCTGACAGAGGGCCCTGTCCTTTGTACCCACCAGTCATGCAGTGGCCCTAAGACAGGACCCACACTCCAATGAGCCGCTAACCACAGGGAGATGAAAACAGGACATCTTCAACCCCCTGACCTTGCAAAACTCAGGCTGCAGGATCCGCCTTGTGGACTCCAGCGATTGGCCATACAGTGCCCCCTCTGCCAGCTGCCTGAGCTCCCTGTGGGAGGAGACCGAGGAATAACTAGCGTGAGACACACAACTAGATACCTGGAGGAGCTGGCTGACCGCACGTACCTCTGTGACCGCAAGGCTGCAGCTTAGGGAGTGGAGAAGCCATCTCGAATGACACAGCCAGCAAGTGGCCTTTCTCATTTTTGTGCTGACTCAGGGTCTTGCCCAGTCATAAAGTTTCCAAACCTGGCCTCAAACTCATGATCCTCCTTGCCTCAGCCTCCCAGCATGCTGGGATTACAAATTTGTGCCCCCACGCCTGGCTTCAGAGGGTGCATTTTTTAAAGATCTATTGCATAATATGGTAACCATAGTTAATAATAGTCTGTTACACATTTCAACATGGCGAAGAGCAGAATTTAAACATTCTCAGTGCAAAAAAATGACAATGCATACATTGGCTATAGTTAGCCATTCTACCAATTGAACATCACGCTGCACCCCGTAAATACCCAGGCAGCCCTTCTCACCTTGGGACTCCACGACCATAGATCCCACTGACCCTGGACCGAGAGCACTAAAACCGAATTGTATTAGAACAGAACATGTATGAGTTTTATCTCTTTTCTGCAATTAAGTTTGCTGGTACACTTTAGGTACATACAGTGATCACATTCATCGTAAGACATCTGTAGCTGGACACAAGCTATCTTGATTCTTTTCCCCATTCTCCTACCCTCTCTTCAATCCCTCTTCCCCTCTTTATTTATAAAACCTTTGTTTCCTTTTTTCTTTCTTGTTTCATTTTTTTCTTCTTCCTTTCTTCTCTCCTTTCCCCCTTTCCCCTCCCTCGTTCCTCTGCCAATCCGAATACTTGTTTTCCTATTCCACAGCATCTGTTGTATGCCAGGCATGGTGGTGACCTCTGTAGTCTCAACACTTAGAATGAGGCAGGATTGCTGTGAGTTTCCAGCCAGCGTGGGTTAGATAAATAAATTGAAGGCCAGCCTGGACTAAATAGTGAGACTCTACCTAAAAACAAAAAACAAAAAAAAAACACATCTTGATACTTATTTACTCTTTCAGTTTCTTATACCACAGGAACTATGTAGTATTTGCACATGTGTCTGATTATATCACTTAATAGTATAGTCTCAAAGTGTATCCATTTAGCTAGAAATGTCTCAAACTTATCCTTCTTTGTGACTGAGTAGTACTCCACCGAATAAAAATATCACATCTGCTTTAATCAATCATTGGTTGTTGGGCAGCTGGGTTTAGCTACTGCACTTTCTGCTTATGCAAACTTGGGTGTACATGTATCACTGTGGCAAGATGTCTACTCTCAGAGCATACGATAGGGTCCAGTGGACCCGGTCATGAATTTTCTACTACAAATTTGTACATTAGCGTTATAATAGCTGGCTGTGTCTCAGTATATTTCCGCAAGGGATGCAGGAAGCAATGTATGTGTTTACTCGCTCGGAATGATGAAAGGTAAAGAGCGCGTATGTGTACAGATATGGCAGAGTGGGATTTGGACCCCCCTGATGCTCTGTGGAGCAGTTGGTGCATGGTTATCTGAGTGTGTCACAGAGGGTTCAATAGACCCACACAACTCCAGGATTTGTTTCACAAAACTTTTCTTTCGATTGTACTCTTAGAAGTAGCCTAATGTAGTACAATGGCACATGCAAAGCCAGATTTGCAAGTTTCGAGAAAGGTCAGAGTGAATCATCAGATTACGTGCATGGACGGTGATGGCCCATTAGGGGAAAATGCCTGCTTCTGTAACAGAAGCAGGACGGCGACGCTGACCTTGACAGTGGCCATGTGAGCTGAAGTTCCTGTGACAGTGAAATGGAGCACGGATCAATAGGGAGCTGGGTGTGGTGGTGTACACGTGCAATCCCAGCACTCTGGAGGCTGAGGCAGGAGGATCATTGTGAGTTTGAAACCATCCTAGCTACAAAGTAAGCTCAAAGCCAGCCTGAGCTGCATAGCGAGACCCTGTCTCAAAAGAGTCAAACTACAACAATAACAAAAAACAAAAACACACAAAAGTGAATCAATAGCTTTAGATGCAAGGAATACAGATCGCCTTGATTCAAATGACAAAGAAAATGACAATGTGTTGGGCTGACGAGATAGCTCAGTGGTCTAATGTGCCTGCTTAGGCAAACTTAGGCAGGTGCAGAGGCCATGGTTCGATCCCTGGCACCACATGCCTTGCCAGACCTGGCCCCAGGGTAGGCTGACTTGGCCACACACACACACACAAAAAAAAAAAAAAAAAAAAAAAAAAAAAAAAAAAAAAGAGAGAAATAAAGAAAATCACAATGTGAGTATACCTTTAAGTAGTCACAATATTGCAAAGTGGCCACTCAACCAAATGGAATCATCCAATGTCAGAACTAGGTCTGAAAATAAAGTGAAGGTCTAGGCAGGAGTGAAATGTTTGGGACAGAATGCCAGCACTGCCATTCAAGGTTAGAAATTGTGACAGACAAAATGCCACAAGATACTATGAAATACACAAAAGCTGAATTGCGAGTAAAGTGTTCTGTAGGTACCAATAGCCATATGCAAAAATATATTCGTGGGCTGGTCAGATAGCTCAGCGGACTGAAACACCTGCTTAGGCAGACGTAGGGACCAGGGCTTGATCCCTGGCGTGCTGTGCTGACCTGTACAGGAATGTAAAAGTTTTATAGAAAAATAATGGGCTGAAAATTTATGCCCTTGGAGATGCAAAGGCTTATTATTATGCTTTTAGCTTATACATTTATCCTGGAGCTCAGCCGCTGGTGCCTTATTTATAGAGTGATATACTGAGTAATGTTGTGACCAGGCTTGTTGTTCCCGTCTTCCAGAATAATCAGACTGTGAGTTTCCAGCTGATTTGCTAATAAGGCACAAGCTGGCCAGTGCAGGAACTGTGCACAGGAACAAAGCAGACATTTCAAATGAAATGTTGAAACTTCAAAACAGATTTGTAGAGTTCAATTTTTAAATTTCAGAAAGATGGCATATTAGCTTCATACCTGGCAAAGAAAAGAAAATGTGTGGCTTTAATAATCTCTTGTATTGATATTTTATGTTCCGGTTAGTGACACACTGCATATACGACAAGAACTTCTGGGTAGAACAGGAAGACCACTGAGCCCTCAAGTGTAGGGCCCAAATGAGTTTTATGTCGCCATTCTGTTCTGTATGCGCTGCCTTAGGACATCAGCTAACCATGTCAGCTAAACTACTGCCTACTGAACTAATGCTGTGAACCTTTGCCCCACTAGGGCCTGTAATCCCTGTTCCTAAAACAAAGAGGACATAAAAACCTCAGGTGAGGTCATAAACCTCTCCTAGCTTGGGAAAACATTTAATCTCCGGCCTGGGGACACTCTTGTCACTTTACACAAGTAAACCCACACGAATGCAGCTAAAACCACAGAGTTAGCTAGTAGTTGCCCTTTGGCCTACCCCTCTTAGTTACCCTAAAAAGTCATATATTCTCCAACCCCTCCTCCCTTTGTCTTCGGGCTTAAAACCCAGCCCATGGTCAGCTCAGGGCTTTTCTGTTCCTGCGTGTTCAGTGAGTCCCATGCATGCATGGAAAATAAAATCCCCTTGCTTTTGCATGAGAGGATGTCTCTTGGAGTCTTTCTTCACGCAGTGGGCTTCTCAGACCTAACACAAGCATTTCCTATGAAAAGGTCAGGAAAGCAAAAGACATGTGCTGTCAGCTTAAGTCATGTGAGTGTGTAGAGTTGCTATGTCATGTGTGTAGACTGCCTTAGGAGTGATAATAGAGGTAAAGGCTTTTTGTAGGGTACTATTGGTATTTTCATTGTAGTTCATAAGGAAATTTATTTCTGTCTGACCCATGTTTAGGTACCCCAATAACAATTAGTCTTATGGCCCTTTGGGGAAGAAAGGGAATAGCTGTGTCAAATGGAACCTCTATTCTCATTTGTGGAGGAGTTCCCATACTGATATCCACAGTGGCTGTACTAGCCCACTCTCCCACTGTGGAGGGCACACCCAGCAGCTCTCCTTGACTGTCTCCATTTTGACTGAGCCTGATCCTATTTCCTTGTATTGTTATGTAGAGAGCTGGCTGGGACTTCTGTTTATCCTTCAATTGGCCTTAAGCAATGTGTATTGGTCTAGCTGAGGTGCTGGTGATACTCTTTGAAGGTGGCATGCGTGTTTCCCTGGTAAACCTGCTGCTCCTTAACATGAGCCGGGTGGAGACAGGATGGTAGAGCTAATGCTCCGTGCTGCCAGCTGGGATCGAGCCTCAAGATAGAGGCTATGACTTCCTGGGGCTTGAAAGACTACATCAAAGCTGAAGCCCTAGACTTCCCAAAACATTAAATACTATATAATGCAGATTACTCTCTCTCTGCATATCCTCTCGGCATATGGCAGAGGTAAATGTAGGCCCCACACCTAGCTCAGCTCACAGCAGTCACCTACTTCCCACAATTCTCAGTCCTCAAGTCACTCCCTCACTGAATAAAAACCGGGTGAGGCCCTGGGTCGCTCTCTTGGTTCCAGAAAGCCATGTCATGGCAGGACTTAGAGCCCCTCGACTACCCGATGATTAAAAATATAATTTAGTGCCCTCATTTTCGTCGTGGGCTGCATGGAAAGTGGTAGATTGGAATCAACTTGATGGGATTCCAATAATGTAACTTTGGGATTACAAATATTGGTTTCTTGGACTGAGATGAAGACCAGGAAGTGTCTCCTACATCCCACCAGCAATGAAGAGGAGTTCCTTTTTTCCCAAAGCCATGCCATCACTGTTATTGGTTGATTTCCTGATAGCAGCCACTCTTTCTGGGATGAAATGGGATCTCAGCATTGTTTTAATTTGTGTCTCTTGAATGACCAGTGATGCTGAATTTTTTTTTCATACATTTATTGGTTGTTTCTACTTCTTCATCTGAGAAGTATCTTTTCATTTCAGATGCTCATATTTTGGACTGGTCTTTAAATTTGGGGGGGTCATCTGATATTTTGAGTTCTTTCTTATATATTTAGCGCAGGGTCTGTAGGGGCTCACTACACTTGTAGATCAGACTTGTGGTGATCCTCCTGTTTTCAGCCTCACAAGCACTGGGTTTACAGGCACATGCCACCACAGCCAGTCACAGTGTGTCCCAGGGGCGGGGCCAGCAGGGATCCAACTCACTGCATCTGCCTGAGTAGGCACTTCAGTGCACTGAGCTACCTGGCTGGACCCAGATATGTTCACTGTCACCACTCCTATTTAATTTAATTCTGGAAACATTAGCCGGAACAGTTGGATAAGAAAGAAAAATGAAAGGATAAAGGATAGGAAGGGAAGAACTGAAATTATCATTATTTTCAGATTTCAAGACAGAAGGAAGATCTCAGAAACTCCACCAAAAGATTTACCAAATTTAGTCCAGCAGCTAGCTCAGCTGCATAACTGCCTGCCTGGCAAGCTCAAGGTCCTGAGTTTGATCCTTGGTACAAAAAAAGAAAATCCATGCCCCCCCCCAAAGAAAACAAACAAACAAACAAAAATCCAAATTCAGTAGCACGGCTAGATACAAATTCAACACTCAAAAATCAGTAGCAGTTCTGTACACAAACAACAAACTCGCTGAGAAACAAATTAGTGAGACCACACCCTTTCCAATAGCATACAAAAAAAAGAAAAAGAGAAATACTTAGGAATCAATCTAATGAAGTAAAAGATCTATACAGGGAGATTTACAGTACTATTTTTTAAAAAAAGGGATCAAAGGGGATTTCAGAAAATGGAAAGATATTCTTTGCTCATGGATAAGAAAAACCAACATTGTGAAAAAGGCCATAATCCTAAAACCTTTTTACAGATTCATGCAATTCCAATAAAAATATTATTAGTATACCTCACAGATCTAGAGAAAACATTGCTAAAATTCATCTGGAACCAGAAGAAACCAAGAAAAGCAAAATCAATCTTGAGCAACAAGGATGAAAGGAAGCATCAGAATCCCTGCCTTGAGATTATACTACAAAGCTACTGTGATAAAACCAGCATGGTACTGTCAACCCCCCGCCCCTTAAAGTTGGACATGAGGATCAATAAAACAGATTACAAAATGCAGACACAACTCCAAACACAGTCAATCACCTTATTTTTATTTTTATTTTTATTTTTTTGTAGAACCAGGGATTGAACTCAGCCCCTTGTGCTTGCCAGGGACGCGCTTATTCCACTGAGCCATTTCCCCAGCTCCAGTCACCTTATCTTTGACAAAGGGATCAAATACATTCATTGGAAGAAAGACAACCTCTTTGATAAATGGTGCAGGGAAAACTGGCTCTCCCCATACTGAAGACTAAAACTAGACCCTTGTCTATCACCATGCACTAAAGTCCAATATGGATCAAAGATCTAAATATTAAAACAGAAACAGTAAATCTGCTGCAAGGGGAAAGTAGGTAGAACTCTTGAAGACATAGGAGCAGGCCGAGAGGTCATGAACAAAACCCAAACTGCACAGGAAACCTTTAAACAATCAAAAACTGGGATCATGTGCTATAGAAATGTTTTCACACATTAAAGGAAATCACTGAGGCTAGGGAGATGGCTCAGTGGAATAAGTGCTTCCCTAGCAAGCACAAGGACCTGAGTTCGATCCCCAGTTCTGCCAAAAAGTAAATTTGAAATCACCAACAAAGTAAAAAGAAAACTCATGAATTGGGAAGAATTTTTTAGCAAACTGTCCCTTAGATAAAGCACTTCTATCTAGAATATATAAAGAATTTTTAAAAATCAGGGCCCTCAAATTCAAAGACCCAATAAAAAACTGGGCCTATGAGATGAATACATACTTCTCAGATGAAGAAATACAAAAGACAAATAAATATATGAAAAAAGTTAAACATCATTGGTCATTCAAAAAATGCAAATTAAAATAACACTGAGATGCCATCTCACCACAGAAAGAATGGCTGTCATCAAGAAGTCAATCAATAATAAATGCCAGGGGTGTTAAGCCAAAGGAATCCTTTTCCACTGTTGATGGTAATAGAGCCTGGTGTAACCAATATAGAAATTAGTGTGTAGGTTTCTCAGAAAACTAGGATTAGAGGTTCTATTTGACCCTGCTGTTCCCTTTCTGGGTATTTTTCCAGAAGAACTGAAAACATTATGCCACAGAGAGAAATATGCACCTATGCTTGTAGGAGCATAACTTGGCATAGCTAGATGTTGGAAATAACCCATATGCCCATTAACTGAGCAGTAGATAAAAAGATGTGGTATTTTTATACAATAGAATATTAGACAGCTGTAAGGAAAAATAAATTTGAGGCCTTTTAGGTAAATGGATGCAACTAGAGGCTGTACTCATAAGTGAAATAAACCAGCTCTGCATGGTAAGCACGGTATTGTTTCCTTAGAATAAGAAACTGAAAGAGTAAATAAATTCTGAAAAGTACAATAGATGTTGTGAAAGGGAAAGAACTACTCAAAAGGAAAGAACACCTGGGATGAGGGAAAGGTGAAAAGATAGAAGGAAGGGAAAAATATTTTTACTTGCAAGGTACCTAAGATAATTGCACTACTAATTTCTATTGGTTTATTGAAAGGAACAGTTAACGCTTAGTTTTTAAAACCAGCTTTGCATGCCTGTCTCTGGTAATTTGAACAACTACTTAGAAGGTAGCACTAGGCAACATAAGAACCATTGTAGATTTCCTATCATTTTGATTTGAAATTCTGTACCATATTTAATGTTTTTTATTTTTATTCTCTTTAAAATAAAAAGTAAAATATTCTGATAAAGTAAATTCTAGGCCCAAATAAACTCACTGATGAATTCCATCAGTTTCTTAAAAAATAATACCAATATTACACAAATTTTCTCTTGCTATAGACAATGAGACAATACTTTATAACTAATTTCAGAAAGTCAGGGGCTGGTGAGATAGCTCAGTGGACTAAGTGCCTGCTTAGGCAAGCACAGGGACTGGGGTTCAATCCCCAGTAGCACATGAATGCTGGTCCCATCCCCAGGCACGCTGAACTGGCCACCAAGACTGGGAGTGTGGCACACGCCTGTAATCCCATTGCAGGGGAGGCTGAAAACAGGAGGATCACTACAAGTGTGAGCTCTGAGGCCCTGTACCAAATACATTAAAGAAGTCAGGATAGCACTTGAAACAAAGCCTTAGGAAGAGATTTTATAAAGAAAATTATAATCTAATGTGATGGTAAAATCTTGGTATGATATTTAACAAATCAAATGTGGGAATTTTTCAAAAGGTAAATGCTATGTCATGAAGTCAAGTGAATTTAATGATCACAATGTTGCTTGAGTATTAAAAAACCAAACAGCATAATCTTTGTGTGTGTGTGTGTGTGTGTGTGTGTGTGTGTGTGTGTGTGTTATCAGGGATCGAACTCAGGACCTTGCACTTGCGAGGCAGGTGTTTATGCCACTGACATGTCTCTCTGGCCCCTAAGCAGTATAATCTATTATGTTAATAAAATAAAGAGTAAAAAACGATTTGGTCATATCAGTAGATGGAGAAAAACTGGACAAAATGAGACATGAGTTCATGATAAAACTGTCGGCAAACAGGAAACACAGGATGTTCTCAGTTGGATAAAAGACATCTTCAGAGCCCCTACAACTCGCTTCACATGAAGTGATAGGCTGGAGGACTCTCTCTGCACGATTAGGAGCAAGGCAAAAATTTCCACTATCATTGCTTCTGTGTATCAAGATCTTGGAGATCCTAGAGATGGCAATACAGGCAGAAAAAGAAATAGAAGACAGAGAGATTGACAAGGAACAAGTGGATTAGCACAATCCACATAGTTACACAGAATAGTCGGTGTGGTGGCCTTCACCGCAGCCCTTGGAAGGCCCCACCTGGAAGGCAGTGCTGGAAATGGAGATTAAGGGGTTTCCCTATGTGGGTTGGTAAGAGCAGCTTATTGTGTTCAAACAGGGATACAAACACAATAGTTTTTCCTTTGGAAAGTCTGGAATTTTAGCACTGCTTCAGTGGCTGCATAGGGAACATGACTGGCCTTCTGTAGAGTTCTGGAGAAGTAAGGTCCTAAGTGACCCCTGAAAGAGGCTCTTAGGAGCTCTAGTCTTTCCTAGGGTTTCCCCTTTGTTGGTTTTTAAAATGTTTATTTATTTTTATTTTTATTTATTTTTAACATTTTATTTTAAACAGCAAAAACAAGGACCAGCCAGATAGCTCAGCAGATGACAGCGCCTTCTTAGGCAGGAGTAGCTACCTGGGTTTGATCCTCCATGTACTGGGCCAGGCCCACCCCCAGAGCAAGCTGAGAAGGGGATTGAGATTGGGCGTGATGGCACGTGCCTCTAATCCCAGTTCTTGGGTGGCTGAAGACAGGAGGATCACGAGTCCAATCTGTGCACTGAGACCCTGTAGACCCTGTACTAAATACATAAAACAAAAAAGAGTAAAAACAAAACCAAAGCAAAAACAAATTGCAGAAACAAAGACAGAAACAGAGTAACAAACAATGATACACATGGTACAGAATTTCAAAACAAGAATAAAAATTTAACATTGGTTGTTGTGTTACATGTTTTCATTGTCAAATCTGTTGCTCAGATTAACAGATACAGGGATGCAAGATTGGTTAAATAATTAAACGTTAACACCTTCAGTAAACTTAATTTTCTTCTTGTCCTTTTTTACCTTTTATTTTTATTTTTAAAATTTATTTTAAAGACAGTATACTAATTGATAAGACATTAGAAACAGTGCACACTAAGAACAAGATGAGAGGTATTCAACTATGGTTTTTATATTGCACTTTGCTGTCTTTGATGCAGTTGCTCAGATTATAGATATTAGCATATAGAGTTAAGTGAGAATTTTAAACATTAACTGCTACTTTAAAAAATCATCTTAGTATCCTGTATATATATATTACATGGTTTTTTCCTATCTTTTCTCCTTTCCTCCATCTTCACTGTTAATTTCTTATGTTCAGTTTCTTCCCATTTCACCGTATTTATCATTTCTTTTAGATCTTATTTATTCTTTAAGGTTCTTACACTAGGGAGACAATACAATGTTTACACATGTGGATCTGATTTATTTCAAGTATAGCCTCTAGTTCCATCCATTTACTCATGAAGGCCTCGAGCTTATCTTCATAATTGAGTAATACTCCATTGTACAAAAAATACCACATCTTTTAAATCCATTTCTCAGGTGATGGGTGTTCTGGTTGTTTCCAAGACTTGGCTATGACAAGTTGTGCTGCTATAAACATGGGTGCACTTACGTCACTATGATATGATGCTTTCAGCTCTCTTGAAAAAATACCCAGAAGGGGAATAGCTGGGTTGAATGGGTCCTTTGTTGGTTTTGTTTTATCTCTTTTCTTTGCAAGAAGTGGATTTGGTGAGTCCTCCAGAATCATTCGCCTTGAGATTGCTTGGCTCCATCCTCCAGCGTATTTATACGGAAAATCCAAAGATGAAGAAAACACTAGAATTAGGAAGCGAATGTAGCAAGGATGCAGGACACAAGTCAATATGCAAAAAATATATCTGTGTTTATATCTATCTGATATCTGTAGTATTGCTACGCTAGCAGAAAAAAGTATATGGAAAATGAAGACTTTATATCATTTACTAAAACAACAAAACACTCAAAATAAGATTTTAATTAGAAAATGTGAGAGATTTACCACACCATGAAAAACTACAAAGTATTTCTGAAATAAAAAAAAACAATCTAAGGGCCAGGCAGATGGCTCAGTTGAAAAGTGCTACCCTGGCAAGGGCTTGAGTTCAATCCCCAGTTCGGCCAAACAACAGCAACAAAGAAACCCCAATCTAAATGAATCAAGGGATATTATTTTATGTGCTGGGAGACTCAGGCCTCTGCCCCTCTTGGTCCAGCAAGGCAGAAAAGAAAAGATCTTTTCAGGAAAAAAAATAAATATAAATAATAATAATAAATAAAAACTTTTGGGTTATATGGAAGCCCTAAGAAAATAAATTTTGACCCAAAGGTCTTTTTTTTTTTTTTTTTTTTTTGGTGGAACCAGGGATTGAACTCAGGCCCTGCCGCTTGCCAGGCAAGCACTTACTCCACTGAACCATCTCCCCAGCCCCCAAAGGTCTTTTTCTAAAAAGAAATAATGGGATGATTTTAGTTAGGCAAAGATTTTCACACAGGATGATAAAAGGATTGGCCACAGACAAAAAGAGATGAAATTGGAATTTAATGTAGTGAAGAATTTCTTTTCATCAAAAGAAAATATTAGAGTAAAAGGTGTTCACACAGAGAGGAAACATATTTGTTTCAGCACCTCTATCAGAGAGCTTGGAATATATAATGGACTCTTACAAATCCTCATAAAAGGACCACAGACTAATGTTTTAAAATGAGGAAGAATCCGAATGACCAGTACTGTGGATGGGCTTGGTACCACTAATCATCAGGAAATGAAAGCAGTCACTGGGAGCCACGCACATCTGCACCAGAACATCAGAAAGGACCAGCACAGAGAACCCTCTGTTTCAAGGATGTGTCACAACTGCGATGCCTTCTCACGGCCGCTGAGGTGCAAGTTGGTCCCGTGTGGTGAGAGGGCTCAGAACTGAGTAGAAGTTGCTCTCATCAACCCTGACAACAAGATAAAAGAGAAGTTTGGAAGGTTATGAAAGGAGGTCTCAAGGACGATGGCATGAAAGTCTGTCACAAAAGACTGCATGCTCACAGATTTGCACACAAAGTACTACATTTTGGTATTAGGAGCTGAACTCAGGACCTGATCCTTCAGCCTCATACTGCTGTCGTCTGTGTTAATCCTGCTGGCCCAGGAGCATCGTTACGATCACCTTGTGTAGTCCTCCTAATGTTTGCCTTAAAAACTCCCCCTTGACCCCAGCCTCTTTGAGTATGCTTTCACTGTGTACTACAGACTGCTCCTTCCCATTACAATGCTGCTCTGTCCTGTTCCCCAACAAATGCCACCATTCCCTGAAGAAGCTCTCCCTAATTGTTATTTAGGTTACCAACCCCTTGGAGAAATCATTTGACCCTACCTATTAAAGAAATGCATTTGCATTCCCAATGAGCTACTTGGAATATTCCCAAGATTAAAACACTTAGATTCATCAGAAGACACCTATAAGAAGGTTCACAGTGGTATTATAATAACAAAAGAACAGGAAGCAAACTAAATGTCCACCAACAGTGGGCTGAAGGGACAAGGGTGGGCCTCTAACCATTAATTATATGACATCTTGACTTTAGTGAGACCAGCCTCACCAATTAGTAAATTCTGGGCCTCTGTGGGTACCTGGCATGTAGGCCAGTGTGTTGAGGGGGGAAGACACCACCCAGATGTGGCTGGTACCCACCAATAGGCTTGTAGCTAGGATAGAATAAATAGGAATTGAAGGCAGTGTTTCCCTCTTTTGGAGGGGCTCCCTTCTTTGCTATTGCCTTCGCACGTTTCTGCAGTGTTCCAGGGCAGACTCCTCAGGCTGCTGACACCGACTCACCCTGGCAATTCAGCAGGGAGCTTCCAGGCTTTCAGCCTTGCTCCCGAATCCTCACGCCACGTGCAGCCAGCCAATCCTGATTCTTCAGCCTCTGATCTCCCTGATGGCCAGTGGGATTGTCCTGCTGCTGATCCTGTTAACCTCTCCAATAAGTTTCTTCATTATATTGATTCTGTTCCCCTAGGGACCCCAGATACAGCCTCACAGCAAGAAACCAGCAAGCCCATGACCGCTGTGTACAACAGTGTGGATGAATCTGGAATGCACCATGTCTAGTGCGGGAAGCCAGCCCTGGGACCTGAGAGCTTATGCCTGCCTGATTGCACGTGTGTGAGCTGCAGGGACAGAGAGAGTTCTTGTGACAGAAGACGGAAAGGTGAGCATCTCCAGGGGCCAGCGTGGATGGGGAAACTGATACGGAAGGCTCCAGGAGAGCCTTCAGGGAACTAGAAATACAAAATCCCTTGTCTGGACCTGGTCACTCTGGTTAAGTAAATGTGAAAAGCCATTCTGTGTGCCCTAAAAGGCAGGCTCTTCAGCCTGCACATGCCATGTCTACCTTAGAAGTAAAAACAGCCAGATGCACCCGAGGCTGTGGGAGGGGGGCACAGGCTGCTCACAGGGCTGACTATGAAGGCAAGACCACGAAGTAGGTCCTGGTTCCACAAAACACTGCACGGGCTCCAGGGCCCCAGGCTGCCCTGAGCTCACCCACTGTGAGTCCTGTCTCCTCCCCGCTCTGCTCTGCAGCCTTCCATCTCCCTGTTGGCTCCAGGCCCTTGAAGCTTAGAGGAGTGAAGAGGAGGAGATTTCTCCGGTTAGGTTCCCAGGGATGAGACTCAGCATCTGAGTGGAAACACAACATTCATGGCGATGGTGTCAGGAACTGGATTCTTGACACACAGAAGCAGGGATGTGGAAGCCACCTACTCAGTTTTGCTCCCCCGAATCCGTGTTCCAGCTTGAAGAGGCAGCACCACAGACCTGAGGAAGGAGCCGAGGGTCTAGAGACCCGATACCCTCCTGACTGTGGTGTGTACTGTGCACCACCAGGTGTGTGTGGCACATCCAGAGTCTCGTCCGTGCCCCTGTCCACACCAGGGGGCCTGCCACTTTGCCCAGTTGCTGAGGTATCTGTCAATGAGGTGAATTCAGTCAATCCTGCCTCTGCTCTGGCCCGCTACTCCTACCCTGCTGCACGAGGAGGGCCCCCTCAGTTCCCCTCACTGTCTCTTGTTCTGCTTTCCCTTGCACAGGGCTGGTATCCCTGTCACCCTACTGATCAAGCCTCTGTCACAACTACTGCTCAAGGGGGCCTTCCATTTCCAGGCAAGGCTGCAGGGTCTCCTGAGGTCTCAACACAGGACAGATCCCTGGAGGGTCACACACTTTGAAATATTTATAAGGTAGATACAGAGAAAGCAGAAGTACAGATATAAAAACACACCTAGTACTCTGGGGCCACCTCAGGCAGGGCTGCTGTCCCTCCAGGGTGAGGCCCTGAGGTCAGGAGTGTTACCACACAGTGCAATTGTTGTGCATAATGACAGCCAAGCCACCAAGCAAAGCTCACCTTACGCCCTGCTGAGGAGGAGAGAAAGGTTTGTCACCTGTCTCGGGGATGGCAGGAGATGTCCACGTGTTGTTTAGCGTGCCCACTAGCTGCTTAGTTCAGTAACACGGAGCTACTTTTCCCTGATGGAGAGGTGGAGGGTGCGGATGGATGTGCTACGGGTGGTTTCCTACAGCTGTTCACCACAGTAAATAGCTGTTCACTTATATACCAACACAAGAACTTTATATTTCCTATGTGGTCATTGAACATCCAGCAGAAAAGTATAAAAATGAAGTATACATCGTGAGCTCATAATATTAAGCTGAGCTGTAAATGGCTATGGTCGACAATTTCTTTGAATAACTCACTATGGTTGCAGAATGCTGGACTGTGTTGGATTGTGGTGTCAAGTTCAAGCACCTAAGTTAGTTGAATGTCAACGGACTGCCCACTTTTGACAGGTGTAGACAAAGGAAGGGTTGTAGAAAGAAAAAATCATGATGTGTGTGTATAGACAGTACAGTTGGGATAGATAACGCTGTGCTTCTACATAATTCTATGAGAGGCAAGATCTGCACTAATGGTGGTTGGACAGGATATTATTTCGGCTTTTAGTATTAGGGTCATCCACTAGGTAAATAATTATTGAATTTTTGATATAATTCAGGTATAAAAAAATAAGATAAGTAAGCAACTACACTCTTAATTCACTGATAAGAGATATCTGTTAAAATAATATCTGTAAATATAATATCATGTATGCACCTTGTACAATACCAAAACATTATGAAAACAGTTTGCAATGTATTAATTCATCGAATCTGTATGGCTAAGGTGTCTTGAAACTGTCTGATTGACATTTGTATTTTAATAAAATAAAAATAAAGGGAAAAAAAAGAACATAAAAAAATAGCTGTTCACTATTAAGATCCTTCACAATATTTTATTATTATTACTTTTACTAGGAAGGGAGCATGACACTAAGTGAGACCAACCACTGCTGAATAAACACCAACTCAGAATTCAGCCAGCAGATGCTCCATCTCTACCTTGGGAGTGCAGAGGTGAGGAGAGATGGTGCTGCCAAGTGGCTTTTTTTTTTTTTTTTTTTTTTTTTAAATGTATTTGGTACATTAAAGCTGCTCACAATGCAGCTTGTGCTCATAGTGATCCTCCTGTTTTCAGC
Source organism: Ctenomys sociabilis (assembly GCA_004027165.1). Lineage (NCBI taxonomy): Eukaryota > Metazoa > Chordata > Mammalia > Rodentia > Ctenomyidae > Ctenomys > Ctenomys sociabilis. The sequence goes on from PVKA01007307.1 coordinate 76,300, forward strand.
TTCCTCAGCACTGGGATTACAGGCTCACACCACCAAACCTGGCCTCTGTGGCCAGCCCAGCAAGCCCGGGGGGGAAGGGGCCAGCGTGGCGTGTGGTGGGGATCGAACCCCAGTCCCTGCGCTTGCCAGGCAGGTGTTAGTCCATGGAGCTATCATGCAGGCTTCCAGGTGTTTTGAGAAGCCTGAGTGAGAAGAGCCTGGGGAGTTCCATTTCCAGTGGTAAAAGGGAATGGTTTTATGGATAAAAGGGAATGGTTTTATGTTTTTCTCTTGATGCATTTTTCTAAAAAAAAACTTATTATTCAAATATTTAAAAAAGACTTCTTTCTGGGGAAAGGGAACCAAAGTGTTTCCCTGGCCTCATTTAATTTCTAGCTGGGTTACCATTGGTGGGTGTGTGCTCACCTGCAGCTCTAGCACCCAGTGTCAGGGGCTCCAGGCGGAAGGCCTGGTGTGATTTGGGACCATGCAGTCTGCATTTACCCCAAGGCACGGTTACCTGGCAGGAGGCTCCACCTTGCTCCACTTGGGGCTGCTGAATGTTCTTCCAAGGATTCTCTTGGATGGCACAAGCTTTTGCTTTCTAAGCCAGGACACAAACCAGGCTGCTTCCCTTGCCGAGGCCTTGGGCTCAAGCAGAGCAGGGGGCTAAAGGGAGGAGGGGCTCACTGGGGCAGGTTCCTCTCCCAGCTCCTGCCTGGACCTCCCAGCTGGGATTCTCGTGTGGCCCCCAATGTCATCAGGAGATGCAGGTGAAAGTGGGGAACCATCTGTCATGATTTGAGGCCAGCACCCTGAAGACATCTGTGTCAAATGACCAAACTTTAGCCTGGAGGGCGGGCTCAGGAGTGGAAGCCAAAAACAAACAGAAAAACAGAAGTGGGATGCTGCTATTTGGGGTACAAAATATAACTAGTTTTGTTTGTCATCTTAACTGGAAATGCTAGAGCTCCTCATATTTAGAAATATAAAGGCCGGCCAAGTAGCTCAGTGGATTAAAGTGCCTGCAAGCAGGCTCAGGGGCCAAGGGTTGGATCCCCAGGCCTGCCATGCTGGTCCTGCCCCTGGGGCATGGTGAGATGGCAGATGAGACTGGTGATATGCGCCTATAATCCCAGCACTTGGGAGGCTGTAAATAGGAGAATCATTGAGTCCAATCTAGTAATGAGACCCTGAATACCCTGTAGACCCTTCCCTAAAAAAACACACAAAAAAAGAAAGAAAGAAGAAGAAAAGAAATAAACATAATCTTTTCTGCTCCAGAATAACCTCTGGCACATAGTAGGTATGTGTATCAGTCCATGCTTACTAGAGAAAGGGGTTTAATATAAGGCCTACAAATCCATAAGGATTTCCAAGATTAGCTTACAGTGGCTGCCCACAGAGTCACATGTGGAGTGTGCGAATGGTCTGTGTGGGCTGGAGGCTGGAAGGACCTAGTCAGAGGCCTGGAGCTCACTGTAGCACCCCGTGCAAGTCTGTCAGGAGATAAGGTGGAGGGAAGCCTTCTCCTCCTTCAAGAAACGGAAGTGGGGACTCCTTCTCGGTTCCATTATATACCATTTGGGCAGCAAGCTCATTGGTTGCTGTCACTCACACCCAGTAAATCCCAGAGAATCTTCAGTAAATTCTCTCAGCCACACCCACAACTACGCCAATTTAGTTGGGTGTTCCTCACCCAATCAGTTAACTATCATACGTGCAACACGTTTTGACTGAATGAATAGAAATGCCACCCCCCCCAAAAAAAAATGCTACTCAAGCACAGATCTTTCCAGACTACAGTAACTGGACATCATAAGGCTCTCAACTGCATCATTCATCAAAGAGTGGGAAAACTTTCTGAAAAGGGCCACAGGGTAAATATTCTAAGCTTTGTAACTGGTTACCTCAGCCATTGTAGTGAGAAGACAATCTCATAAATTGTACTTTGCAATAAATCTTTACTGGTGAGTGAGACACGGTAGCTCACACTTATAATCCCGACAATGTGGAAGGCTGAGGTAGGAGGCTCTAGCCTGGGTAGTTTAGCAACTTAGCAAGACCCTGTCTCATAATAAAAACAATTAATAAAAGGGCTGATAATATAATTCAGTGTGAAGGGTCCGGGTTCAATCCCCAGTACTATAAATTAAATTACATTAAATTAAGTTATGTAAATTAAATTAAAGGGGGGCTTGAGGTCTAATTCTGGGTATGATCTCCAGCATTGTAAATAACTGAATAAATACATAAATAAATA
>PVKA01007308.1:16182-78702 GCA_004027165.1 Ctenomys sociabilis
TTTTTTTTTTTTTTTTTTTTTTTTTTTGTCTTTTTGAGACAGTGTCTCACTATGCAGTTCAGGCTGGCCTTAAGCTCACTTTGTAGCTCAGGCTGGTCTCGAACTCACAACAATCCTCCTGCCTCAGCCTCCCGAGTGCTGGGATTACAGGCATGTGCCACCACGCCCGGCACAGGAGTTCTCTTGATTGAACAAAGGGAGGCTGAGGCTTTTATGGCCTTTTGCCAGGGGTGGAGTTGGGAGGGGATGTTTAGATCCATCTGAGGGAACAGAGTGGGAGTCTTCACTGAGTGGAAGGGTGGAAGTAAATTATGTCCTGGGCTAAGTTGGAGGAGAACTTTTCCCAGGCATCTGCCGAAGATGGCGGCAGGGCAGGTCCTGGTGCCGGGTGGCCGAGGCAAGATCAGCAAGTCCACAGAGGTCCTCAAGACCCACGGACTTCTGCTCTGAGCCCAATAAAGACTTTCTGTCTAAAAATAAAAGAGAAGAGTAAGGTGGTCTTGGGAAGATGGGCTGCTGTTTAAGGGCATCAGCTATCGTAGATGAGTTTAGCAATTAATACTAGGCCAGAGCCTATCATTCCTGCCCTTTGGTTGTTCTGAAAAGGGGTGATGAGCTGCTTAGACTGCGTCCTGCAGGGCGAGGAGGGTTGACGGTAAGGCGGTTCGTGCCCGTGTGGAAACCAGTGCCAGGGTCTTAGCGAGGACTTGAAGTGTTCCTAGTGAAGGCTCGCATGGGAGACTGAAGAAACCTTGAAAAAAATTAAAAAGACTTTCCGTTATGAGTTCATGTCGTCATGATGATGGATGCACGAGGGGAGCTGGGGGCTGTGACCCGACTGTCTTATTTTGCCCTGACCGTGTTGAAGAGGAGGAGTATCAATTTTTAATTTTTCGTATCAGTGTTAGGAAAGGGAGTCAAGGTCATCTGTGGGACCTCAGAAACAACTGTACTGAGGGCCTTGTCAGAGGTCTAGAATAAGGTGTCGGGATTGAGAGGCCTACAGGCACAAACAGAGGTAGATGAATCTTCTGTGGCCATTAAGCGGATTCGCTGTATAAGTGGAGTCTTAGCTGGGCGTGGTGGCGCATGCCTATAATCCCAGCACTCGGGAGGCTGAGGCAGGAGGATTGTTGTGAGTTCGAGACCAGCCTGAGCTACAAAGTGAGCTTAAGGCCAGCCTGAACTGTATAGTGAGACCCTGTCTCAAAAAGACAAAAAAAAAAAAAAAAAAAAAAAAGTGGAGTCTTTAGGGCTGGAATTGTCTTACGTGAGATGAGCTCACCAAGCTGAGGGGTGAGCGGACTGCGGTGGAGTGTCCTGAAGTGAACCTTTTGTCTCGGTTACTATGGCTGCTGCTGTGAGCGTGTGGAGACACGGAGTCTTATCTGTGAGCTGTGCTGTCTGGTTGTTTAGAAAGGCAGGCCACTGCCTGATAGGATGTGTACTGTATTGTGACCCTGAAAGGTGGGGCCCTTAGGGGGGCCTGCTGTAGCTTGTGCAGGGGGGGGGATGTGCGGGAGCAGTGGGGTCAAGGAGCTCTGACAGGGAACCCTTTGATGGCCTATAGAGAGGCTGTGCCAGAGAGGTGAAGTGGGGAACCAGAGGCAGAAGAAATTAGGCCAAGGAGGAGAGAACTTGCTGTTTTGAGGTGGGCACCTGAAGGTCACAAAGGACAGCTTTGTGGTCGGCTGTGACCCCAGGAGCGGTGGGAGTGAGGGTGAGCCCTTAGGTATTTGACCTTTGGTGAGGCTGTTTGAGCTTTGGAGGGAGAGACCCTGTAACCTTGTCCTGACAGGAATTGAGAAGAGTAGCTGTGTGTCACAGGGCTAGGGCATGAGCTGGAGAGCAAAGGAGAGGGTCACCTACATGTGGGAGGAGCAGGCTGCCCTGGAGGTCAAGGGTTTTGAGATCAGCGGCGAGGGCTTGGCTAAAGAAGTGAGGGCTGTCTCTGAACCCCTCGGCAGGACTGTCTGCGTGAGCTGTTGAGATCAGTCCTGGTGAAGGCAAAGCGGTCCCGGCAGCCTGGGTGTAAGGGGATGGCGAAGAGGGCAGACGGCTGCAGTCTTCTGATGTTTGGGGGCTGCCAGGGATTGGCAAATGTAGGGAAACGCTGTGGGATCTGTGGCGCACACTAGTATAGGGACAGCAGTGTGGCACGCGTGGGATGGACTGGAAGTGTCTCAGGATATGGGATCGACGGGTAGGGGAGGGAGGAGCTGGCTGTGTGCAGGGCTTGGGTTTGTATGATGTGTACTGTGTGGGTAACGCGAGGGGAGAGAGAAGTGGAGCTTTTGGAGGAGGTTCCTGCCCTTGAGAGGTGTGGGGCAGCTGGGGTCACGAGGAAGTCACGAGTGAAGAACAGTGTCTGTGGGCCTTCTGAAGGGGCCACGTAGGCCGGCCATCAGCACCCGCTGCGGAGACTGGAGAGCTAACACAGCAGCTTCGGAATGCAGGAAGAGCGGCCTCCGTGGCAGCAAGAAGAGAGCTTTTACCTGAGATGTCAGTGAGACTCGGGGCTCGACAAAGGCACCTCGACGTGGGCCTTGGAACCAAGCCCCGTTGCTGCTCTCCAGCAGCAGGACCAAGCAGGTCAAGCACTGACAGATCTGGCTGTGGCAAGTTTCCTGTGAGGGCAGGGAGTTAGTGGCTGGCTTACCTGCTCTCGGCAGACAGGGCAGCTGCGCCTCCAGTGACCCTTGAGCTTGTCGATGGCCCGGGACAGCTGTAGGTGGGGGGCTTCTGCCCAGCACTCTCGGCTGTGCCTGAGACCATCCGGGAAGGGGTGGTGGCATCTCCTTGTCACGGTTCTACTCTGATGGGAGTCTCAGGCAGCACAGTGCGTGGTTAGTTTTGGTCTCTATTATTATATGTGCTGCCAAAGCGAGCACTCGGTCTCTGTTATTAAAGACATGGAAAGTTAGATTAAGTAAGTTTCCCTGTGGGGTTTGAGGGCCGAGCCTTGTCTTTTTAGGTTGGCATGGGTGTCAGGAGCAATTAGGGATAAAAAACAGGAATTAATAACAATCATTCCTTTAGGAAACTCTGGGTCTACATTGGTATGCTTAGTTTGGAGCAATACAGTTGATTATTAGAATTTTATCTGAGTATCAAGTACCTTGAGATGTAAAGTGTAATCAGAGAACTGCTATTTTATTTTATTATTATTATTTTTTGTCTTTTTTGAGACAGGGTCTCACTATGGAGTTCAGGCTGGCCTTAAGCTCACTTTGTAGCTCAGGCTGATCTCGAACTCACAACAATCCTCCTGCCTCAGCCTCCCGAGTGCTGGGATTACAGGCATGCGCCACCACGCCCAGCTTGTTATTTTTTTTAACCAACCATGGGCATTTTAGTAGTTAAATCCCTGTAGAATGTTAATGGACAACAGTTGCAGAATTTTGTAGAGATAATTTGACATCAGTCAGTAGTTATGCATAGCAGTGCAGTATGGCAGGCATATCAGATCGTGAGTCTCCATTTTGTTCTGGCATCTCTAAATGTGCGCAGGGTACATGTCATAAAGGTTTTAGTTAGAAAATTGTCATTTGGCTTCTGACCTCCTGTCGTCATTTGGCTTGACGTGAACCTCACCCCCATACTAGGATTAGAGACACGCGCAAACAGGCAGATCACTACGAGTCCGACCCAGCAGTGAGACCCTGAGAAAGGCATATGTTTAAAGCTGAAAGAAAATTTATATTGTAGAATACTGTATATTTGGAAGGCATGCACATATTTAGTGTATCAAGCATTCTTTATGAGAAAAACCTAAAACCTTATTTTAATTTTTGAAAACATTTTGTTTTAACCAATGATCAAATTGTTGGAGGTGTCTTTTAAGGAGTTTATTGGGGGCTCCCTATTGATGAATAAAGGTTGACCACCCTTTATCTACCAATCAAGAGTCCTGTCTAATAATTTCTCCCCATTTTAATGATTATTTAATTATAAATTAATTTTGAACCATGCTGCCCCCCATGGGCTGAGAAAGCAGTTGAGACTGGGCGTGGTGGAGCGTGTCTCTAATCCTAGCTCTTGGGAGGCTGCAAACAGGCAGATCACTACGAGTTCGACCCAGTGAGACCCTCAACACCCTGTAGACCCTTCCCTAAAAAAATAAAAAAAATTAATTTTATATCAGTTAGACCAGCTGGTACCTCAGGAGAAAGCATGCTTTTAAGTCTATGTTTTAGTGCTCAAATAAAGGAACAACTATTGATAGAATGGCATAAAAACAAACAGGTATACACAGGACACACAGACTTCTTTATAAAATGAGAGTGCACTCAAATATATTTCTGACCAGGTTAAATTAGGCTTGTAATTTTGAGAGACTAGTCAGGGCTTTTGCAGTCAGTTGGCAGAGATCTCTTATAAGAAGAGTTTGGAAAAGGTAAAAGCCCTTGTTGTTAATATGTATGTCTAGGTCTAGCGTAGCGCCTCGGGGTTGGGCAGGAGTGCGCCCCCTTAGCACAGAGGGCGCCGGCCGGAGCAGGGCCGCGGATCCGGCGGCCCACGGGTGTCTCTTGGGGGCTGGGAAAGAGTGCTCCCCTGGCGAGGCCGGGCCGCGCCCAGCGAAGGGTGTGCACCGAGCAGGAAGCAGCCCCTGAGTGACCGAGCCAGGGCAGCGGCTCGAAGGCAGGCTGCCCAAGCCTCAGTCCCTCCAGCCATCCGGGCAGGGGGCATCGCTGGTGTGGGGGGCGGTGCCAGGGACCGTTAGACCTCTGCACCCAAATTTCCGAAGAGCTCAGGGTGGTGTTTTGGAGGCAAAGCGAAGGGCGTGAACCCCTGAGCCAGAGAGCCGGAGGCAGAGAGCTCAGCTGCGGTCCGCGGATCCCCAGGACAGAAGCCCGGCCTGGGGCTGTGGCCCCGGGGCCTCGCACCTCCTGAGGTGATCAGCGCCCCAGAGAAACAGGGAGAAGGAAAAGGGCCGGGCTTTATCTCCTGTGAGCACGGGAGGGGAACACGTTGGGGGTCTTCACGGAGGTGGGGGGGGTGTGAATTACGTCCTGGGCTAAGTTGGGGAAGCAAAGCGAGTTTGACTCGGGAAGATGGGCTTTTCTTCTCAGGGCATTGACCATATTAGATGACCACTATAATGATTTTATGTTATTATTTCTTTTTTGGCAGAACCGGGGATTGCACTCAGACCCTTGCCAGGGAAGCGCTTATTCCACCGAGCCACCGCCCTGGCCACCGTAATGATTTTAGCAGTTCATACTAGGTCAGAACCTATCAAACGCTTTCCTTGCCAGTGCCTTGTAACCCAGTGGCCAGGAGCCTGAGAGAGAGTCATGCTGTCCGGTCAGTCAAAGGAGGGGCTCTGGGTCAGAAGACCTGCGCAGGATGCTTGGCCTCGAGGCCTCCATCTGAGGCCCTTTCATTTTGCGTCTGCTGGTTTTACTTTTCAAGACAGGGTCTCACTGTGTGGTTCAGGCTGGTCTTGAACTCTCAGCGGTCCTCCTGCCTCAGCCTCCTGCAGGCTGGGGTGACAGGCGAGCACCATGGCTCCTGGGCTCTTCAGCTTCCTTCCTGTTCCAGCGGTGTCCTCTGTGGGGAGGGTCAGGGTCTTGTTGGCCTTCCCGTTCCGTGGCCCCGGTCTGTCTTTGAGAGGGTGGAGCTGGCTGTCCCTTCCCCCTGGGGCGGCGCCATGGCACAGTGGGGGTCTGTAGTGATGTACAGGTCAGAAGTTCATTGTATGGGGGGAGCAAAGAACAAAGAAAAGAACAGAGCCTCGGGAAACTGGCTGCTTGTTCCTCAGGCAAGCCGGAGATGAGGTAGTGACAGACGCCTGTTCCTTTGCCTGGGAAGTTACCAACCTGTGATAAGTAAACAAGCTGGGGGACGGGGGAGGCAGTATGGACGCAGGTTGTTTATGCCAAGTTACTCAGGCACATTCCTTAGCTGTTAGTCCGTAGTCCGCAATAACTGAGGAGCTTCCCTGGCTGGGCTCGCTTACAGGCCAACCTTAGTGAGCCCTCTGAAGCCGTGTCACCAGGTCTTCCCATCTGCCGGCACTGACACCTGAGGGATCTGTACACAGTTCTGGACCTCCAGGGACAAGCGCCCTTCAGAAGTGGGGGGGGGGGGGAGGCACAGTCTGTTGTTTTGCTTCTGTGAGGGATAAGTCTGGCTATCTTTGTTCTCCTCCCTTCTGGCTCTTTCTCCACCTGCCGCGCTTTCTCTGTGCTGGGGTCGCTCACAGGTGCTTGCTTCGCTGCTACACTGGAGCACAAGCTTAAGGTAACGCAGGAAACAGGCCAGAACGGAAGCTGCCACGCTTTGCACTTGCTTTCCTGTTGGCACCTGAGGCCAAGGGGAAGAGTGGCTCTGTCTTGTTCCTCTTTTTATTTTGCCTTCTTTCTTAAATCACTTTTAGTTTCCTGACTGCCTCAAAAGAAAACACAAGGGGGGTGCCAGTCACCCAGCACTGGGGAGGCTGAGGCAGGAGGATCCCCACAAGTTTGAGTCTAGTCTGGGTTACACAGTGAGTTCAGGGAAAGCCTGAACTATACAGCCATACTCTGTCTTAACAGACAAACTACACAATTAAATTCAAAAAGAAAACACAAAGGGTACTCTTTTGAGGAATGGATTAAGCGCCAGAATTTGTTTTTCCTTTGTCCCTGTGCTATTCCAACAGCAGAAACTGGAAAAAAAGAAAGTGTCCCTTGATGCTTCTTGCTCGTTCATTGCTAATTTTTCTCCTCTCTCCCCTTCCTTCTTTTCCTTTTGCGGCTATTGTGATGTGGGAGATCAAACCTGGACCTCGCACTTGCCAGGCAGGCGCTTGTGGCAGTGAGCTGTCTCCCCGGCCGGCCCTCATCGTTGTTTCTTGAGGCCGGGTCTCACCACGTAGTCCTGGCTGGCCTTGAATTCTGTCCTTACGAGTGGTGCCGAAAGAAGCCTTGAGAAGACCCGGTGACTGAGCTCAGCCTCGGCAGCGTCTCACACTCGCTGGGGCTGGAGGCCGGCGCAGGAATATGCACAGCTACTTCCGTGCGCACACACTACTCTGCTGACTTCAGCATTTACCTAACTCTGAGTTTGCACAATGCTAGTCATTAACATCCCAAGCAAGGGATGGAACAACAAACTGGGCGCCAGCCAGAGAAGCTGCTATCTGCAGCCCCAAGTCTCAGCCTGCCAGTTTACAAGAGTCAGCTGTTCCCCAGGGCTGCCCTTACTGCTCCTTGCTCCCTGGCTTTTGGCTCTTATTCATAACTCTGTAAGTTCTGCCTTGTACTTCAAGGTGCCCTTGGACTTCAAGGGATCCTCCTGCCTCAGCCTCCTGAGTGCAGAGGTTACAGGCATGGCCATGGGCTGCCAGGAACAGGCACTCTGCTGGGACTAAGGCTGAGCAGGCTGAGTCCCGTCTGGGTCTCCTGCTCTGTCCCCTCTGCTGGCTGTGTTCCCCTTTCAGAGCCGTGACACCGAGCCCTTGCAGTAATGAAGGAAATTTAATTCTTGGCCATCAGTCTGTTTCTCATGGGGTCATCAGGTGACTGGAGCAAGGGCAGGCAGGACAGGCCAGCAAGCCACAGGGAAGCTGGGTCCTGCAGTGTCAGCATGGCAGCTGTCACCTCCGTGGCCTGGGGTGGCTCCTGGCCGGTCCCTTCTGGCTGTCTTGGCCTCTGTGTCTGCACCAAGCAGTTCGGACTGGGCCCTCGGGAGCATGTGGGCCAGGCTCCCATTCAGGGAAAACAAGACCAGGCGAGGGCATGTTCCACCCAGTTGGTCAGGGTACCCAGGTTCCTGTGCTGCTTTAGTGGGCAACCCGTTTTGTGTCCCCACTGTGCTAGAGACCCTCCTGCTTCGGCTTTCTGGGCCTCAGTGTGTCCCCAGGGGACAGCTGGCTCTGTCCTGCCTAGGGAAGAGGGCCCTGTGGAGGGACTTGGAGGTCCCTGAGGCAGGGCCATGTGGGGCTCGCTCTCCTGGACAGCCTGGACGACACTGCTGCACCTGAAGCAGACCCCTGTGCGCCTGTGCCCCAGCTCTGCCCCTGAGTCTCCAGAGCCGCAAAGCCTCTGAAAGCCCCTGCGCCTGCTCTCCACATGCTGTTTGCCTTCCGCCCGCACCAGTCCCTTTGTGCAGATCCCAGGCACTGTCCTGCCTGTGTCACTGCCCCCACCCCAGCTGTCCTGGCCTCCCTGACCAGGAAAAGGACCCGGTAGGGAGAGTGTTGGGGCGTGGCCTAATGATGGGGGCGGGGCTCGATGCAGGGCGGGGTTCATTGGGCTTAAGACATAGGTTGCCCATGTGTGGGGCTCATATATGGCATCTTTTTGTTTTTTGGTGTTATTTATTTATTTGTTTAGTTCTTTCTTTCTTTCCTGAGACAGGGTCTCGCTGTGCCGTTCGGGCTGGCCTTGTGGTCGCTGTTCTCGAGCTGGCAGACATCCTCCTGGCTCAGCCTCCGAGTGCTGGGATTATAGTTGCGAGCCACCACGCCGGGTTCCGGGGCCGCACGGTGAGCGCTGGCATCCGGGACTGGGACCGCATGCACGGCCTGTAGGGTGCTTATGCCTCTGACCTATCTCTTTGGCCCCTAATTTAGGTGTTTTTGCTTTCGTTTTCGTTTCTTAGTGTATTTATTGCAGGGTATACAGGGGCTCACTGCACAGATCGGATTCATAGTGATCCTTCTGTTTTCAGCCTCCCAAGTTCTGGGGTTACAGGCGAGCACCATCACACCCAGTCCCAGTCGCCTGCCCGCTCTGCACACCCACGCCACGGCCGGCACGCTCTCCAGGGATTGAACCCCCAGTATCTGTGTCTGCCTTAGCAGGCGCTTTAATCTGTGGAGCTATCTGGCCGGCCCTAGGTTTTCAGTTAATTGAAAAAAAAAATTTTTTTTTTTTGTTTGTTTGTTTGTTTGTTTGAGACAGCGTCTTGCTGTGTTGTTCAGGTCGCCTTGAAGTCGCTTGTGCAGCCCAGGCTGCTCTTCAGCTTGCTGCCATCCTCCTGCCTCAGCCTCCTGAGTGCTGGGCCGGCAGGCGTGTACCCTCACACCCTGGGGGCCATGTGTGTGTGGTTTGGGAGCTGGAACCCCTGTCCTGTCCACGATGGCCACAATTACTACTGATATGCTGCCACCCCTGTATATGGCTTTTTTTTTTTTTTTTTTTTTTTTTGTATTTTTAGGAAAGGGTCTACAAGGTGTTCAGGGTCTCACTGCTGGATCAGACTCAGAGCTGGGATGACAGGCGCGGGCTACCACGTCCAGTCTCAATTGCATCTCAGCTTGCCGTGGGGGCGGGGCTGGCATGGTGGGCCCAGATAGTATATGTATTTTTGTTACTGGAAACTTGTGAAGTTATATAATTTAGGGGCTATGGGAGCAAATGTCTAAGCCTTCATAGACTTCTCTCATAACTGGAAAGCCATGAAAAATTTAATCCTTGGTTAAAGATGATAAGTGGTTGGAAGAAGCCAACAGAATAATTTCAGAGAAATACAAATATTGACACAAGATAAAGGATATGGGGTGTTTGCTTTGTCTGAAAGTCATTAGACCTATCAAGATGGCAAAGACAGCCTGAACTGCACAGTGAGACCCTGTCTCAAAAAGACAAAAAAAAAAAAAAAAAAAAAAAAAAAAAAAAAAAAAAAAAAAGATGGCAAAGTCTATGTACTGAATTTGTCTGCTGCCAGGACAAATTATAATTTAACTTGTTTATTAGTAAAGTTACCATTAGGACCATTGTGGTCATTTGACATTTATTGCTTTCTTATTTCTTATTTTTGGAGTGCTGGAGAGGGACCCCGGGGCCTTGAAATATCACAAAAGCTCAGCCACTGGGTGACCCCAGCCCTCTCTTTGGCTGTCTTAAAAGAGGCTGCAGGAGCAGCTGGCCCACGCCCACTATCCTCGCACTCAAGAGGCTGAGGCAGGAGGGTCACTGTAAGTTGGAGACCAGCCTGACTGCGCAGCGAGCTTGTCTGTGTGTCTGAATCGGTTCTATATAACCTGCTGATATAAATACCTTTCTATACAAGGCTGTGCATTTTTCAAGCAGAAAGAAACACAGCCATGCTGGACCACAGCCAGCAGTGTGTGGAGCCGCTCTGGAAGGAGATCGGCAGCTAGACTCAGCGGCACAGCCCGTACACCTGGTGCTGAGGGTCGCAGGAGGGTCGCCGTGAGGCCAAGGCCAGCCTGAGCTACAGAGTGAGACCTGTGTCAAAAAAGAAATTGTTTCCCAGACTGAAGACCCCCAAAACCCTTTCTCTGTGTTCAGTGAAGAAGGCAGATGGCTGGGGCTCAGTGGGGAGCACTGCCCAGTGGGTGTGAGGCCCTGGGCTCTATCCATCACAATAGAAGTTCTTTAAGATTAAAACAAAACAAAAGCAAAGTGAGATGTATGGTGGAGTGGTGAGAATGTGCTAACCCCAGCTACACAACAGGCTGAGGCAGGAAGACTGTTGTCTTCCTGTGAGGCCCGCTCTCCAAATCCAAACTGCAAAGGTCTGACTTGAAGCGAGGTGTGGTGCCGCACACCTGTCTTCCTAGGACTCAGGAGGCTGAGGCAGGAAGACTGCTGGGAACTTGAGGTCGGCCTGGGCTACAGAGGGAGACCCTGCCCCACACAGTAAATTAATAAATAAGTGAAAACACAAAAGACTGGGGACGTAGATTAGTGGAAGGCCTGTAGGATGGCAAAAGAATTAGTCCAACACAGGCCGGTGTGTGCTTCTGTTGTGGAAACAGCTGGGCGATGCCCCTGACTAGCCCTGAGCATGCCTGCCCTGCGCGGGGAGCAGAGCGGGCCGTGGTCGGAGTCGGGGCCTAATCTTTTTTTTTTTTGTGGAATATATTTATTGAGGGAAAGAAAGCTCCGGACCAAGAGAAGGACAGGAGCGCCTAAAGGGCTTGTCCCCTAGGGCCTAATCTTGTGTGCACAGAGTGCTTTTGCTCTGGTGTGCTGGAGGTCTCTTTGCCGCAGGAGTCTATGTGTCCTTGGAGAGACGTGAGGTTTTTTATTTTGTAAGTGTCCCTTTCTTTCCATGGCGCTGGTGCTGGTACCAGGGCCCCGCGCATGCTCGGAGGCCCGCAGCGCTGCACAGCACCCTCGGTCCTTTTCCCTTCCATAGCGGGTTTCTGTAAGCTGCTAACCTGTCCATGCCAGCCTCAAACACAAGATCCTCCTGCCTGAGCCTCCTGAGAACCGGGATCGCGGGTACGAGCTGCCGCGGCCGCCCCTGGCTGCCCCAGGCCTCCCCATCGTGGCCCTGGGGCCGCACCCAGGCCTCGCAGCTGCGCAGGTTGGCCCTGGCGAGCTAACCTGGCCCCTCTGTCCTGTGTCCTGTTCTCAGGAGGACACACGCTGCTCCCTGGAACCCAACAAACCAGTTTCAGTTCATTTCCCAGCAGTGATTTCCTTGAAGCCACCAAAGGGGATTTTACACTGTGAGCACAGCGGCACTCCTGCACTCCGGCACTCCGCATGACACAGTGCCACAGGTCACAGAGACCAGGCCCCGGGCCAAGACGCAGGGCAAGGCAGCCTGCTTCCCCAGAGCAGCCCAGCGGCTGGGCTGGGATCCCCCGTGGAGGTTTCCCTTCTCCCTTTCCCTCTCTTGCAGTACTGTGGATAGAATGTGGGGCCTGGGCCCTGAGGCCCTGAGCGACACCCCCGGCACATTTGCATTTGTTTTCTTTCCTTTTCTCTGCTTTTGAGGCTGGGGCTTTACTGTGTAGCCCAGGCTGGCCTTGAACTCCTGGCAACCTCCCGCCTCAGACTCCTGAGTGCTGAGCTTACAGGTGAGCGCTAGCACCGATGCACCTGCCTGCGAAGGGCCCTTCTTTCCTCTTTCCATGTTTGTTTCTTCTTTTTCTTTTTGAGGTAGGGTCTTGCTATGCAGCTCAGGTTGGCCTTGAGCTCACTTTGTGGCCCAGGCTGTTCCTGAAGTCTTAGCGACCCTCCTGCCTCAGCCTCTGGAGGGCCGGGATAGCCAGCATGCGTCACTGTCCTTGCTTTTTTTTTTCTTTTTTTTTTGGTGGAATCAGGGCTTGAACTCAGGCCCATGTGCTTGCCAGGACACTTATTCCACTGAGCCATCTTCCCGGCCCACTGTACTGGGTGAAAGCCAGGGCCTCCTGGGCAAAGCAGTGCTGCACCGCTGAGCCGAGGCCCGGCTTCCAGCTGCTCCTGCGAGTGCACCTGCAGTGTTAGCCGCCCATGCTGAGGTTAGGGTAGTGGGACCATGGTAGTTTTTCTCCCCCGTCCCCACCCCTGTGGGCTGCCCCAGTGGACAGTGATTGCAGAGGTCATAGCACAGCTTTTCCTCTCCAGATAAAAGGGGGATGCAGTGGGGCTCCCTCATTAGCCCTCCTGCTTGGATGTGGGTGTGACATCTGGTGCTGCAGCAGCCGTTCTGTAGCCAGAAGACAAACCGCAGAGTGACAGCGGGATGCACAGAGACGGAGGAGCTGGAAAGAAGCCCTGTGGAGTGGGGGCAGCCCCAGGGAAGAAGTGGGAGCTGCCCAGCTGTGCGCTTGCTTTCATTTTCATTCTGTTTTGGCTCCACGGAAAGCCCCACCTGAATGACTAAGCAAACAAGCCTGAATCTAACTTAGAAGTGCAAATACAGCCAAGTGGGGTGTGGTGGTGCAGAAGGCTGAGGCAAGATTGCCAAGGATTTTTCTTTTAATTATTTTATTTTTTAATGTGTCTAGTACAGGGTCTACAGGGTCTCACTACACAGATAGGACTTGTAGTGACCCTTCCTGTTTTCAGCCTCCCAAGAGCCGGGATCACAGGCGCTTGGCCACCTTGCCCAGTCTCCTCGGCTGGGCAGTGGTTGCCCGGAACACTGGGGATTGAGCCCCTGGCCCCTGCGTCTACCTGAGCAGGCACTTTAATCTGCTGAGCTATCTGGGAGGCCCTTCTTTGCAGATTTGGGACTGTGACGGAAGGCGGACACACCCTGGGTGAGGGCCACATAGATTCCTCTGCTGGTTTTGCAGCTTCTTGTAAGATTATCCCCCACCTCCCAGGCAAGGGGATGGAACCCTGGGCCGCAGTTCTGAGAGCCATCCCCAGCCCTTTCCTTATTTTGAGACGGGGTTTCTTCGAGTTGCTAAATTGCCCAAGCTGGGCTTGAACTCGCCATTCTTCCACCTCAGCCTCCCAGAGTGCTGGGATTACAGGTGTGCAATGGGAGGCTCTGCTTTTGTTTTTCTATTTTCGGTCTCCTAAATCGTCCACGGGGCTGCTGAGCTTGCGCTCCACCTGCCTCAGCCTCCCCGTGTGGAGATGACAGGCGCGCACCTCTTGCCGAGCTCGGGATTGCTTTTGCACCTGGCTTCTCCCTGGGTCTTAGCCGTCAAGCTCACCCTCTTGCTGCGGGGCGGCTCCCGGGTCCTCGGGGGACAGGGGCGTCTGGGGTGCTGGCCAGGCCCTGCGGCTTGAGGAAGCGTGAAGGGCGAGGCCCTGCGGGCGTCTTGCCTGGAAAACAAATGTTTGAGCAAGGACTGAATGAGGGCCCCGCCTTTGTCTTGGGCCTTGGTGTGTAGGCGATGGAGGGCGGTAGGCTGGGGCCCTGGGCACGCCCCGTGACTAAGCCCCGCGGGACAGAAGAGGCTTAGGCTCTGCTTGTCCTCCACCCCGCGCAGCGGTTCTGGTGGCCCCAGGTATGTCCCACTCTGCCCTGATAACCGCAATCTGCCGCCCTTCCTCCACATCAAACTTGGGCCTCGCTGCCTCTGAGGGGGGACGGGACAGGCTGAGGGCGGGGCTCGCTTCGTGTACCCAGGTGAACCCCGCGGAGGGCACGAGGGAGCCACGCAGGGTGTGAGAGCTGCGTGCCGGGTGGCCAGAGAGGCGGGAAGCAGAGCCCAGGGGCCATGGAGGATTGGGAATCAGGGGACCCACAGGGGTCCGGAACTGGGGACAGGAGGCGGGGGCTGGTGCAGGTAGCTCCACCCCACGCCTCGGGCCCAGGGGCCAGAGCGCGTGTGCACATAGGGGGCCCAGCACCCCCAGGCACCCACCCCCAAGGGAAAGCAGCGCCCTTCCTGCTCCCACTGGTGTCCATGCTTTCCTTGATGGCTGCAGACATGGGGAGGGGGCTGCTGGGTCCACACTAGCACCCTCCTGCCTCAGCCTCCTGGCTGCTGCGTCTATGGGTGAGGACCGCCGCACCCAGCAATGTACTCTACTCTTCGCTGTTTTTGGCGCTGGAACCCTGAGCCTTGCGCATGCCGGGCAAGTGCTGCACTCGTGTGTGTGTGTGTGTGTGTGTGTGTGTGTGTGTGTGTGTGTGGCTGTGGCTGCTGAGTGGACTGAGCCACACTTCCCTAGGTCACCATTAAGGAGCCGGCACAGGTGGCCCAGAGCGATGTCCCCAGGATTCCACCCTGCTGGGGGAGCGGGCAAGGCCTGAGGAGCAGTCAGTTTGGGAGAGACCGGGCCTGGGGAGCGTGGGGTGCAGGGCCCGCCCTCGCCCCTTGCACACCTGCACGTCTGTGGCCCCTGCAGCTGTGACCCACTTCCGGCCTCAGCCTCCCTCCGGGCCCTGGGCCTGAGGTGCACGGCCTCTTGCCAACTCCCAGCGCGCCAGAAGGAGCAGGAGTGCGTAGGTCCGGCTGGATGCCGGGTCCGCGGGGAGCCGGACACAGCCCCCAGCGCGGGCCCCTGGAGCAAGCGGCAGAGGCCCGGAGGCGGCTGCGGAGCCCCGGAATTCCTGCACGCGGTGGCTCAGCGGCGGGGCAGAGCTGCCAGGTCCCGGGGAGCCTCACGGGGAAAGGCTACGGAAAATATGCGCAAGAGGAATTCAGCTCCGCCTGGAAGGACACCTCGCAGGGGCCGCGGGGTGTGGCTGTAAGGGGCCAGGGAGTGTCGGCCTCAGAAAAAGACAGAGGGAGAGATACCAAGTCGCCTTCGGCAGCTGCTTCTGATTGTATAAAATGAGGAATGGGGAACCAGAGACTGGCCTGACCAGGGCCGCCCTTAGTCCTGATGGAGACGCTGGACAGGAGGAGGAGGGGGGGGGAGGGGGAGGAGGAGGGGGAGCAGGAGGAGGAGGAGGAGGAGGAGGGTGAAGCCGGCGTGGGGCACTCGGGGGCCGAGGCAGGAGGGCGGCGGGATGGGACACCAGCCTGGGCCACAGGGCGAGACCCTGTCTCAGCACTGAGAAGCACTTCCTCACCAATCCTCGTGACAGCACTTCAGTGAAGGGTGCTAGTCACGACCCCGAGGCAGGGCAGAAAAGAGGGAGAGTACGGGACGTCCCCCACACCTTCTGGCTTCCCTGACTGTAAACATGAAACTGCTTTAAAAACAAAAGACTAGGGGCGGAGGAGATACCGCAAGAGTTTAAGGCCCTGAGGGGCCGGGGAGATGGCTCAGTGGAATAAGCACTACTCTGGCAAGCGTGAAGGCCCGAGTTCAATTCCTGGTTCTGCCAAAGGGGAAAAAAAAAAGTTTAAGGGCCTGCCTGGCAAAGTCAAGCTCCATCCCTGGTACAAGAAATAAAATACAGTAAGATAAAGACTAAAACTTAAAAGGCAATAAATTTATAGAGGTTTTAGGGTTTTTTTTGTGGATCCATGGCATGGAGAGTGGGGACCAGAGACACCAGAGATAAAGGGTCACTGAGGTTGTATGGATTTTTGCCAGGGGTAGAGCTTGAGGGGCAGGCTTAGTGACACCTCGGGAGATGATTGGGGTCTCCCTTGTGTGAGAAAAGTGAAGGAAACTGTATCTTGGGTTGGTGGTGGGGGAGAAAAAGGAGGTGGTCTTGGGAGGGCGAGCTGCGATCCTTGGGCTTCAGCCGTGGTAGGTGACCCCCACCACAGCTCAGCAATTCGCACTCGGCCAGAACCTTGGAGGCACTGAAAACACCAAGCCATATACTACCAAGCTGCAGTCTGCACAAGCTTCTTGAGCTTCTCGTGCCTGGGAAACGGTGGGACGCTCCCTACGCAACAGCCAGTTATTTATTTCTTTTGTGTTTTTGAGACAGGGTCTCGCTATTCAGCTCACGCTGTCCTTGAGCTCACTTTGTAGGCCAGGCTGCCCTCGAACTTGCAAAGATCCTCTTGCCTCAGCCTCCTGAGTGCTGCGATGAGAGGCATGTGCTGCCGCTGCTGGCCACAACAACCACTGCAAACGTTCTACTCTGATTCGTTGACTAGTTAGACATATGGTGTGAACAAACTGTGTGGACAGCCTGCTTCTATTGTGGACTGCTGATCTGTGTTGGATTGTTTTATTTAAAAAAAAAAAAATATATATATATAATTAGCCATCCATGTTGTGAAAATCTGTAACTTATATGTATCATTGCATGTTTCCCTGTTTATGTCATTTGTTCTCTTTGTTTTTGCTTCTATTTTTCACTCTTCAAGTTAAAATACAAATAAATAAATTAAAATAAAAAAAGAAGCAGAACAAAGCAAAGGATAATAATAAGAAGCCAAATCAGAATTGTCAAGGCTGGGCTTTGATTCCCCCACATAACCTTCTGGCCCCACCTCCGGGGCCCGCTGAGACAGCAACCGAGATTAGGTGTGCTGGCACATGCCAAATCCCACTACTTGGGAGGCGTCCGATGTACATGGTGATTTCAAATACTAAATGGACTAAATAAAAAATATTTTTTATTTAAAAAAAATAAACATGCAGTTGTGTTGCTGTGGCACACATCTGTCATCTCAGCACTGAGGGAGGCTGGGGCAGGAGGAATTTGTTTATTTATATGTATTCTGTGCAGGGTCTTACCGCGCAGCTTGGACTCATAGTGGTCCTCCTGTTCCCAGCCTCCCCAGTGCTGGGCTTACAGGCCTCACCTCCATGCTGGGTCTAAGCGGTTCAGGGGCCTGGGAGTGGGGCCAGCATGGCACGTGGTGCTGGGGATCAAGCCCTGGTCGCTGTGCTTGCCTCTCGCTGGGCCTTGGCGGGAGGAATTTAGTAAAACAGTCTCAAAATAAAAAATAAAAGGGCTGGGGATTTAGTCCAGCCCTCCTTGGGTTCCACCCAGCATCGTAAAGAAACACAAAGCAATGTAAAAACAAGGGCTATTGTATGTTCAAATACAGACTTTCTGTGTGAATGTGTATAACAATTTTATTTCTAATCACCACCAGCAGAGAACAATGCAGAGGTCCAGCCTGGGCATGAATGGCACAGGACTGGCCATCCAGGCACTGGAATACTACTCAGCAAGGAAAAAGAACACGCTTGGGGTGGTAGGGGCTGGGTCAGGAGGTAAGTATGAGGTTTTGTGGTTACCAGAACAAACTGCCATTGTCTAGGCAGCAGAAAACAACACAGAGCTCTCCAGCAGTTCAGGAATCAGAAGCTCAAAGTCAAGGTGTCAACCTAGTCCCAACCTTCTCCAGCTCCCGGTGGCTGCTGGCAACCCCGGGAATTTTCCTGATTTTTAGACTTACTGCTTAACCTCTCTGCTTACTGCTTACATCCTCCTGTGGCTCTGGCATTCCCCTGTGCGGGCCTCTGCTTCTCCTCCACAGTTTATTTTTATTTCTTTTGTTTGTTTGGTTTGAGACAGTGTCTCGCTGTGTAGTCCTGGCTGGCCTCAAACTTGCTGTACCTCCTGCCTCAGCCCCAGCGCTGGGCGACAGGCACGCACCACATGCACGGCCGGCCCGCTTTGCCTCCATTTGGGATCGCAGGGCTGGGATGCAAGTCGCAGCCTTGCCCAGTCTACTGGGCGAGCGCTTCCTACTGAGCTGGACCCTAGCCCTTTTCCTTAGCATTTGGATTTGGTCCACCCTGCTGCAGTATAACCTTTAATTTAGCCAATGATACCTGCGTTTCTGAGGTTCTCAATGAATTAGGGGGTGGGATGCGACACTGGGTCTTCCCATAAGGCAACAGGAGCCACAGCTGGAAGCTTCCGGGCTTCTCTTCCTCCCAACCCATGGGCTATATAGTGACTTCCAGGGGCGGGGCCTCACCTCCCATGAGCGAATACTACGCTTGTCCAAGCTTATTTGCATAGGAATGCTGCCAACCAATAGGAGTGTGAGGCCCTTGACTGTGGTTTGGGATTGGGCCATCCAAAGTGCTGTCCCTGCCCTCAGAGATTGGTTTCTCGGTCTCGGTCCTGGTCTTTGCCGCTGCTGGGCGCCCAGCGCCGGGGCCCTTTCTCCTGGCCCTGCAGGAAGAGCTGGTGGTCCTCCTCCTCGGTAGGCTGGAAGTCGGGGGCGCTTTTCATTCCTGCAGTTATTTCTTCCAGGCCCTGGGGGAGGAGAGAGCAAAGGATCCCATCAGAGGCCTATTTCTTCTCTGTGCCGGTTCTGTCACGAACGGGGATCCTGAGGACCTTGGAAGCCAGTAGGACATCCGACACAGTAACCCCAGATACACAGGAGGCTGAGGCAGGAGGATGGCAAGTTCAAGACAAGCCTGGGCTATAAGTGAGTTTGAAAAAGAGTGGAAGTTGACGTGGTATTTCAGGGCCTATAATGTCAGGACTCCAGGAGACTGTCAGGAGAACTGCAAATTTTGAGTCAACCTGGGCAATTTATTTTTTATTTTTATTTTTTTGTCTTTTTGAGACAGGGTCTCACTATGCAGCTCAGGCTGGCCTTAAGCTCATTTTGTAGCTCAGGCTGGTCTCGAACTCACAACAATCCTCCTGCCTCAGCCTCCCGAGTGCTGGAGCATGCCACCACGCCTGGTTTATGTTTTATTTTTATTTATTTATTCTTAAACTCAGGCAGCTTAGCAACATAGTGAGATGCTGTCTTTAAAAACTAAAGTAAAGGCCAGGAATGTATCTCAGTGGTACACATGTTGCCTATCATGTACTGAGTTCAGTTCTCAGCCCTGCAAAGGAAAGAAGGAGAAGGGGAGAAGAAGGAAGAGGGAAATAGAAGGCTGTGTGTAGCAGCGGGACACAGCCTTGTTTATTTATTTACTTCTTAGTGTTATCAGGGATTGTGCTTGCCAGGCAAACACTTATTCCCCTGAGCTATCTCCCTGGTTCTGGGAGGCAGCTTTAAAGACTTGGACCCAAATCCTCTGCTGCAGGGCTTTTGCACCCGCGGAGCTGCCCTCGCCAGCCGTCCCTGCCCACCTGGCTTCTGCTGTTTGTCCTTCCTCAAGGCGCTGCCCTCCCACCACTCCCACCTGCTGGGCACGGCCTCCTTTATCTTCATCTCCCCCACCGTGGGGCGCCGGGCCCCACCCTCCTGTGACAGCGTGGCCCAGATTTGAGACAACTGCTCAGCAGTCACATGGCTCTGGCCGCGAGTCTCTGGCCCTGTTGGGTTTCTTATGTAAGACTTCCTCCAACTAACGCCGGGCGTGGTGGCGCATGCCTGTAATCCCAGCACTCGGGAGGCTGAGGCAGGAGGATTGTCGTGAGTTCGAGACCAGCCTGAGCTACAAAGTGAGCTTAAGGCCAGCTTGAACTGCATAGTGAGACCCTGTCTCAAAAAGACAAAAAAAAAAAAAAAAAAAAAAAAAAAAAAAAAAAAAAAAAAAAAAAGACTTCCTCCAACTTGGCTGGACTTCGAGTTTAGTACAATTATTTTCAGAACAGACTTTAGATCAATACCCTAAAGGCAAACCTGTTTCCTTGCTATAGATTGGAAGAAACTGTAAAAGAAAACAAAAACACAAAACCCAAGGTGTGAGGCCATAATACTCAGGAGGCTGAGGCAGGAGGACTGCCACAAGTTGGAGGCCAGCCTGGGGTACACCGTGAGACCCTGTCTCAGAAAACAAAACTCAACGACTGTAGGAGATGTATGGCTGCCATCTGAGGCATGCACTGCATGAAGGAGAATCTTGGCGAAATCCACACACAGCCCTCCCGGAGTACAGCCACCCCCGAGCCTCCTTGCTGTCCCTTGCTTGGTGGCCCACCGAGACTCACCTTTACCAGGCCATCATCCAGGGTGGCCAGTTCCTCCCTGGGGGCCACTGACGCTGTTTGCCGCTTGGGGTCCCACCACAGCAGTCCGGGACCCAGGGCGCTGCGCTTCGTGGGGCCTGAGGGACAGGGAGAGGAGCGTGGCGAGCGGCCGTGGCACTGGGAGGCCTGGCCCTGGGCAGGAGGGGTTCTCGTCCCTGTGCCCCTATCTCCTGCCCCTCTCTGAGTCTCAGTTTCCCTCTCTGCACAGCGAAGGACTATAAAAAGTCATTGGCTGGATGTCTCCCTGATTACTGGAATGGTAACCAGCACCTAGGAGGGTTGAGTAAAAGCCTGAGGAATTTCAAGTCTTTTTTTATCTTTTTTATTTATTTATTTTTTTTGAAACAAGAGTCCTGCTCTGTAGGCCAGTCTGGCCTCGAACTAGCAGCTGTCCTCCTGCCTCTGCCTCGGGGGGTGCTGAGATAACAGGCAGGCACCATCACGCCCGGCTCTATGTGTTTCTGTTACTTTGTAGCCGTGGGAATTCCCCAGGAGCGCGCAGTGGCCGCTTCCCGGAGGACAGGCCACTTCAGCACCGCGGACAGCGCTTCGGCCCCGCCCCACCTCAGTCTGGAACCCGGCTTGGGGGCCCTAGGTGGCTCTGTGCGGTCCAAAAATGACAGCTGCAGGGCTGTCCTGATGGTGACAGCAGACGGTGGCAAAGGGCAAGGCTCCCCCCTCCCCAGGGGAGAGATCTAGGGAGGGGAGGAGGACACACATGTCTCACCTGTCAGGTAGCTGGCCAGGGCTCCAAACAGCATGGTAATGAGTGTGCCCAGGGCTCCGTAGTACAGGTAGGAAATAGAGTAGAAGCTGTCAGCCAGGGCCGGCCGCCCCAGGTCCTCCGCGGAGCTGGGGCCTAAGCCTGTCATCTCAGCATTCAGGGGACTGAGGCAGGAGGATCACCGAGAGTTAGGAGGCTAGCCCTGACTGCACGGTGAGAGCTTGTCTCAGAAAACTAAATGCACAGTTAAAAATTACCACACTGTAACCACAGGTGAGCCTTGCATGGCTTAGCAGCTGCCGGGGGCTGGAGGAAGTGGAAATGGGAGGTGACTGCTGATGGGGCAAGGGCGCTTCGGGGCTGCTGAGGATTTCTCGCATTAGAAAGTGTTGATCTTTGCATTCATCTACCGAGTTTACTACAACCTTGCACGCCCCTCTCGTTGCACTGCTAGGAATTGAGCCCAGGGCATTCTGTATGCCAGGCGAGTGCTCTGCCGATAGGCTGCACCTTCGCTTCTACAACCCTGCCCCTTTTAATGGTTAATTTTATAGCCTATGAATTATATGAATAGGAAAGAATAGCTAGGAAAAGAATCAAGTTCCCCTAGCTGCACGGCACCTCTAGTGCGGCCTCCATCACACACATCCCAGGTCACTGCAGAGGCCTTTGGACCACTGCTCCCCTGTGCAGGGATTTATTTATTTATTTATTTATTTATTTAATTTTATTTATTTATTTATTTATTTATTTATTTTTTTTTTTTGCCAAACCGGAGATTGAACTCAGGCCCCTGAGCTTGCCAGGCAAGAGCTTATTCTACTGAGCCATCTCCCCGGCCCTATTTTATGTTTTGGGCACCGGGAATCAAACTCATGACCTTGGGCTTGTGCTGTTGATCTGTCTCCCACCCCTAGCTTCTTGAGCCCGCCCCCCACCCCCACACCTGTTGCTCACCTGGAGCCGTTGAGAGTGGGAAGTGGGTCCAGAAGGACTGAGGAATTGCTGGAGGGAACCACGCAGCCCGCGGCCGAAGACGGCAGGACGCCGAGGGTCTGCTCGCTGGGCGGGTACACTGTGGCGCCCGAGGCCACCCAGAGGGAGACCGAGAAGCCCGAGCCCAACCCGAAGAGAACGCCCTGGGGCGGGGCCAGGGTGAGGGGCGGGGCCTGCCCTGCCCATCGCCCTGCCCACCTCGCGCTCACCGTGCGTACTGCCCGCCGCGATGCCCCGCCCCCCGCGCTCGTGGCTCCGCCCCGCCTGCCCTCACCGGAGTGTTGCAGGCGGGCAGGAACATCCCCAGCGCGAAGGCCCCGAGCAGCGGGCCGCTGATGACGCCCATGACGGTGAAGGAGCCCTACGGGGCAGGAGGGCTGGCCTCAGCTGCCCCGCCCGCAGGGAGCCGCGGCGGGGCCGGACACGCCCCGTGCCTCAGTTTACCCCGCGCCCCAGCCCCGCCTGGCGCTCACCTGCAGGACGCCGCCCCCCAGCAGGGAGGACAGGGCGGCCACGGCGAGGCAAGCCGAGCCATAGGCCAACGCTGTGGAGACGGGAGCGTCAGCGGGCGCGGCGCTCCGGACCCCCGCCCGGCGCCCCCACTCACACAGGCCCTTGGAGAGCAGCACGAGCCGGCGGGGCGCGAGGCCGGGCAGGCGTGGCCTGATGAGGTCCTCCACGGTCACCGCGGCCATGGCGTTGATGCTGGTGGACGCCGTGCTGCGCGGGAAGGGGCCTCAGCCGGGGCGGGCGCGGGGCGCCCCCTCGCCCCCCGAGCCGCCCCTACCTGAGGGTGCCGCTGTAGGCGCAGGCCAGGAAGAGCCCGGGCACGCCGGGCAGGTCCTCGAAGATGTCCAGCACGAACAGGGGCATGTACTGCGGCGGGGAGGCACGCGCTGGTCGCCGCCCCCGGCCCGGCCCGGCGGCGCGGGCAGCGGTCGTCCGGCGTGTGTTCATTGCTGCATGAGCCCCAGCTCTGACTCGAGCATGGGGGCGCGGGGCTGGGGTGGGGCTCACCTGGTCCGGAGCGGAGATGCGTCCGGTGAGGAGAGGGTCACAGTCGCTGTAGAAGACGAACATTACGACGCCACAGCAGGCGGCGCTGATCACGATCAGGAAGAGGCCCAGCTGGTTGATGAGGACGGCCCTGGGCGGGGGAGGCTCAGGTAGGGAAGGAGGACAGCAAAGGTGTCTCGGAAGCGTCCCCTCGTCCCCAGACACTCACAGCTTGGCCTTCCGCTCCGTGCTGCAGGCCACGTAGCGCTGCACCTGGGCCTGGTTCACGCCGTACATGGAGAGCCACACCAGTGTGCCGCCCACCACGAAGGTCCAGAACGTGTAGCGGCTTCGAGGGTCAGGGTCAAAGCTGAGTGGTGACAGCGCATGGAAGGACGTGATACTGATTACAGGACCTTAGGGGACTTTCAGAGTAGGCTTCAAAAGGGTGAGTAGTTCACCACTTTTAAATTTTTTTTTTTTTTTTTTCATTGAGTTCCAAACCATTCTTTCTCTGCTCAGTCAGGAACTCGGAGAGGCAAGGACATCTTGTTTACTCTATGCCCTCCTATTTTATTCTGCAGTACTGGGGATGGAGCCCAAGGCCTTCACACTTAGCTACATCCCTAGCCTCTTTTATTTTTTGAGGCAGTGTTTCCCTAAATCGCTAAGGGCTGGAATTTGCTGGGCTAGATCTCACCATCTTTCTGTCTCAGCCTCCCAGGGTGCTGGGATGACAGGCTTTCGCCTCACACCGTAGCCTCCCTCTGAATTTACTCACTCCAACAGGTTGATCCGGGAGCGGTTCTGGGCCAGGCTGAGCACTTGCCGGGGCCCACCCAGGAGCCAGGCCCCCCGGGCCAGGATGGCCCAGAAGCCGCTCAGCATCACCACCACCTGGAACACGTCGGTCCACACCACGGCCTTCATGCCGCCCTGTGGGAGAGAGGCTACGTACTTGTGCAGGACAGAACAGCGGGCAGAGGGGGTGGCCCAGCCTGGCTGGTAGCGGAGGTTGGGACCACCGATGTCCTGCTGTCTGTAAAATGGGGACAGGAGGACCCGCTCTGTTGTTAGGATTAAATAAATTAGTAAGTGACTGAGATTTGGAACAGTGCGGAGTACAAGTGCCCCACAAATGCCCAGACAGTGTCTCCACGCTGTCGCATCACGATGATCGCTGTCACTCTGCGTCACTTTGACCCTTCAGGCCTTCCCGTCGCAGCCTCCCTACACCTGGCCCTGGAGTTTTCTTTGGAAGAGCCCCGGTCCCCACACCATCCTCCTGGAATAGCAGGACCTGCCCCCCGGGCTGGAGCTCCGGTGGGCTCAAGACACTTGGGAGTTTTGCCAATCCCGGGCTGGAGCCAGCTCTTCCTGCAGCGGGAAATGAGTCCAGAGTTCTCTGGAGTCCAGAGAGCGGGAAGGACTCCAGAGAGCTGGGAGACGGACGGGGTAAAAGCATGGGAGCCTTTGATCTAGCGACACCTGAAGCCAGCACATCCTTAAATCTCAGCACTCCCTTTTCAGACCCCCTTGCCCCACTAAGACAAACGGAGCCCACCCCGGCCAGGGTGCGTCCGGGCCACTCACTACAGTTGTGTAGAAGGTGCAGATGATTCCGGTGGACAGGAGCGACGCCCAGATATCCAAGCCAGTCACTGCAAAAGCAGAACCACCCATGAAGGCTCTCCCGCCATGGGCCCTTTCCTACCGGGATCGCTCCCCGGATCTCCCCCTGCCAAACCTTGGTTCAGGATGAGCGCAGGCGCGTAGATTACGATACCGGTGTAGAGCACCTGGGGAGAGAGGGCGGGGCGGTAGGGCAGCAAGGGGCAGCACCAGAAGGCACGGGCGGAGCCGAGCTGGATGGGGCGGGGCCTGAGTGATGGGCTAGGTTGTGGGCGGAGCCAACGGTGGGGGGCCCGGGAGAATGGTGAGCTGAGTAGGGGCGTGACGCGAATGATCGAGCCTGCTGTGGGCGGAGCTAGAAGGCTTTTGGGCCCGGTCTGGCCGTGGGCGGGGCGGAGCGGAGGCGGGGCCGAGGCAGCTCACCGTGGCCAGCAGGTACTGCAGCGTCCCGCAGAGGCGCACGGCGCGGTTGAAGCGCATCTCCAGGTACTGGAAGAGGAGCCGCGGACAAAGGGTCGCCGGGGCCAGAGACTATGGGACCCCTCTCTGCCCTCTGGATCTCGCCCTCCATCACCAGCCCACGGGCGCTCCTGAGCTGCGTGCGTTCCGCCTTCCACTGCACCCCATGCCCACGGCCAGTGCCGTCGGCGCCTGCCGCATACCGGACACACCTGTTGGCAGCTTCACTCTCTGTCCCAGAGCAAGATCTTACAATGACCCTCGCTTACGGTTAGGGAGGCGGAGCTGCCTGGGGCTCGGGCTGCAGGCGCCCGTCGGGGCGCGCGCGGGGCAGGCAAGTGCACGCCCGGCCCGGCCCGGCCCGGAGCCCGGCCTTCCTCCTCCGGCTAGCAGTCCCGGAGCCCGCGTACCTCGTAGGTGCTGGTGAGGCCCAGGCGGTAGAAGATCGGCAGGAAGAGCGTGGCCGTGAGCGCCGAGCACAGCGCCTGGCCCACGCACATCCATAGGAACTTGAGGCCGTAGCGCGCCGCCTCGGCCGGGACCCCCAGCACCTGCACGGCCGACATGAAGCTAGCGGCCAGCGACAGCCCCACGGGTAGCGCCCCCAGCCTTCGGCCACCCGTGAAGAAGTCGTCGGCGCTACGCTGCCCGCCGCGCGCCAGCGCCACCCACAGCCCGATGCCCGTGGACACCAGCAGCATCAGAGCGAAGACGCCGTAGTCCAAGGCCCCGAAGGTGGCCTGAGCCCCCGCCTCGGCGGCTGGCATCGGTGCTGGCAGCTGAAGGACCGGGCTTGCTGGGCCTCCTCGGCGTTGCCTTCTGTGCCCGCCGTCCGTCCCCTCGGGTGGCTCCGTGCTAGGGGTGCACAACGCCGGGCGCGGAGGGGCTGGCAGCGGCGGGTTGGGGCTGCGGATTTATTGGGCTCCGGGTCAGCGCAGCCCCGCCCCCAGCCCAAGAGGCGGCGCGACCTGCACCCTTTCCGGGCTGAGAGCCCGAGCTGGGAGAGGCCACCGTGTGGCCACTGTCTAGGGACCACGGGAGGCCACCCAGGCCCTATCCTTTCTCCCGCCCGCGGGCCCCCCTGGCTTTGCGCGACTGCACTTGTCCACCCAGGACGCCGGTGAGCTCACTTTTCCACAGGACCCGGTTCCGTTAGCGTTGGGGTGCAGATTTCCCAAATGGCACCCCGGACCTACTTTCTGCCTGAAACGGGGGGTGGACCCTTCTGGGGAAAGACAAGGAGCTCAGATCGAGTGGGGAAACAGGAAGAGAGGGATTCTTTGCTTCTCTCGGGCCTGTTTCCTCACCTCTAAACGGGGATGGGACGGCTCTGGGAAATAGATTTTATTTTGGATTTGGAATTGAACTGAGGACCTTGTGCTAGCTGGGCAGATGCTGCGCACTGAGATGCATTCCCCGATCCTGGGGAAGTCTGGAATGGGCCCCAAATCTCCATTCGAGTTGTTGGCTTTGGCAGCCGGGTCCCTGCGGGCCTGGAGCCAGAGTTTTTGGAGACCACGAGAGGCGCGTGAAGTTGAGCTGTCACCTCTGGAGGTCCGGGTCCCCGCTGGGCCCTTAAGTTTGCTGGGTCCTAGGGCTGAAGAATGCCCCAGCGGCCTCTTCCAGTCTCCTCCGCCCCTCAGTGGCGCCCGAGTCGCCTCGCTGCAGGACGGCCTGCTTCTCGCTCTCCACTCCCGTCAACATTCTATTCTTCCAGGCTGGGCGGCACCGCAGCCGCCGGAGATGGGAGACGGGCATCTCCCTCGGAACTAAGGAGCACCTCAAAAGCACGCGGAGACGAGGAGGTAGGCGAACGACCTTTCCATCGCGAGCGCGCAACCCGCGGCGCAAGGCCGCCTTTCTTCCGCGGGCCGTCCCTCAGGGACACAGCAGACACTCCTGGGGCGATGGAGATGGGGACAGCCTGGCTGAGGTAGGGGTGGGGCGGTGCCGTGGGTCCCTAGGACGGGATTTAAATGAGATCTCCAGGTGAGAAAAAAACTAAGGAGCTGGGGGCGGTGAGTACACCTGTTCCCCAGAGCTCCGGAGGTGGAGGCAAAAGCGAGGGCAGCCTGAGCTCCACAGGGCGATCTGCAACTATGCAGAGCAAAATCGAATTGAGGACCGGGCGCTTCGGGTCAGGAAACGTGCAGTGAGGGCTTGCTGTGGGAAGAGGGGAAGATAGGCCAAGCTGGACCCCACAGGTAGTCTGGTAGGGGACAAGGAGCCGGCCAGCGCCTACGTTTGGAACCTGTCCCGGACCTCAGGAGGCACCAAGGGGGGCCTACGCCACTTTCCATGACTGCTTCCAGGATAGGCAGGGAACCAGCACATGGGCGCTTATGCCCCCCCATCCCTGGGGGCCCAAGGGCACTTGGAGCCTGTGGTCAAGGTGAAGACTTCATGGCTTGTGTGACCTGGTTAGCACTGGGCTCCAGAAGTGATTAACAGACCCTTTGTGAGGTGTAAGCCCTGGCCAGGGTTAGATGTCCTCTGGAACCTCCAAGAGATCTTAGTAACTGCCATCTGTCCCCAAAAACCCCTGGGCTACAAGGACCCAAGTGTTTGGGTCCCTCAGAACCCACAGCTGGGGCAGGGGCGACTTCTGCTGCCCTGGAGGAAGGTCCAGGGTCTGCAAGCTGCCTCCCTCCAAGTGACAGAAGCCTCTGCAGCAGTGCTCAGGACTGGCAGCCAACCTGTTGCCTGGACCAAGGGCAGGAGGACAAATGTGGCACAGCTGGCCTGCCTGGTCCTCAGGTTCCCTCCAGAACATGGGTTGCCATGGGCTGCTGCCCTGAGGCTCTGCAGAGGGATGTGGCCCAGAGCCTCCCTGAGCAGTGCACCAGCGCCCACCTACTTGGGCTTCACATCAAGGTGGACAGGGACGCTGCACAGTACAGCTATCAGGCCTGAGTCACAGGGCACCACATCCACTCAGGGTGACAGATAGTAGAAATAGTAGTAGACAAGATAGTGGCACTAGAGCACACACGCAAGTCTAATGTAATGTTTGAACCCTGGGGAGGGGAAGTGGCGGTGTGTATCAGGGTCAGGTACCCAAACTCCTTTTGGTGCATCAGTAGTATTTCTTCATGGCTCAAGACAGCCACGGGAGCACCAGCCATTGCACCCACTCTACCATTTCTCTACAAACGGCACTTACCACTGCTGCTAGTATCACATGGACACCTGCAAGGGTGGCTGGGAAATGTATTTTTTCTGGAAGGTACCTAAGAAACCCCCTCTCACAAAAACCCACCCTTTTGGAACCATGATGGAATTCAAACATTCCACCCACTTGGCAAGCAGTGGGCAGTGCAGCCTGGGGCTGAATGGAAGGCACAGAACACGGGGCTCCTTTGGGGATGAACTCCTGTGCCCCAGGAACGGCAAGCCTAGAGGTCTGTGCAGGGCCAGGGTGGAACTGTGGGCATTTGAACTCCTAGGTGCCCAGCAACGTCCCCTGTGCTGGGGAGGTACTGGGGTACCACTGTCCAGGCAGGTGGCCCCAGGCACGACCAACGCTGACCCTGCACCCCCGCCCCTTGCTGGAGCTGGGGCATGCGCATTACTGCTGCGGACACCAAGGTCACCTCTGCAGCCTACTTCCCACCCACATCTCTTGGGAACATTACAAGGAACTTGTGCCTGGCCCCGGTGCTGCTCAGTGGCACCTCCCCAAGCACAGCTGCTGCCCTGAAGGAGGCTCTTGGAGCCCAGCAGGGCGGGATTAGCGCATTCCTGGAATTCTCAGGTTTCCTGGAGACACACTGGAGGACAGACCCTAAGCTCCTTACATGGATTAGGGCGGCAGGAGCTGAACAGCTGGGGTCCCAAGGCTAGGCCACTCACTTGCCAGGCCTGCAGGAGAGCAGTGCAGGGCCTCTTGGCCCCCTGCTGTGCTCTGCAAACGAAAAGAAAACAGTGCCAGGCCAGGTGCGTAGTGGCGCCAGGTTTATTGGCACTGCCTCTAGAAGAAAGTGTTGGGCCTCTTGGTGGTGAAGCGGGGCTTGTGCTGGCGACGCAGGACCCGGTGGGGCAGTGGGAACTTGATCTTGGAGTCCTATGGGAGGACAGGAATGAGGGCCCGTGCTGGCTGCTCCAGAGCCCACCCAGGCGTGGCCGGCCCCTCTCCTCCCCGGCCCTGCGTCACTGGCACTCACGTGGAACTGCTTGACAGCAGGCCTACGGCACTTGCTGGCTGCGATCTCCTCGACCTTCATAATCTGGATGGAGTGGGCGCGGGCTCGGTGCCGGGCGCCCATGTCCCGGTCTATGGGGGAACAGGACACAATGCTCAAGCAGGCAGCCTTGGCCAGGCCCCAACTTGGGGATCGTGGGCACTGGCCACAAGGAGTGTAGAACCTCCAAATTCACTTTGATGGGCACGGTCACAGCCCTCCAAAGGCGACAAGATTCACTTGCTGTGTGCACCCCTGTTTAAACCGCCACTACAGCAAGCTGCGATTCTTGGGTTGAGGTGCAAGGGAAGGAGCCTGGCCTGGGGGCGTGCAGAGCCCTCAGGCTGGTCCCTGACCACCCTCTACTTACAGCACTGGGTGACAGCGCCTGCTGTGGTCAGGTCCCGGTACTCCCGGTACATGTTGTGGGTGCCACTGCGGGAGTCATAGCGCAGCCAGATGCCGAAGTTCTTTACCCGCAGTGGAGACTTCTCAAACACCTGGGCAGACAGAGGATGGCAGGTGGCAACGTGATGGACAGTGGTCCCTGGACCCCCTCTGAGCAGGCCAGGCTGGGCTCCCCCTCCCCATGCTCCTACCAGCCCCTGTGACAGGCATGGCTTTCAACCCCAGCCAGTGGACCCACGAGAACACTCGAGTCTGTTGCAGCCCCCACCTGTCCGCAGTAGACGATCTCTCCTGAAGATTTTTTCATCTTCTTCAGTTGGGACACGAAGTACCAGAAACGGGACTTGGCGACGACATGGTTGGGTGCGAAAATCCGCATGCGGTAGAGAGGCGGCGTGCGGCACTTTGGGGTGGGTAGGCAGCGCCCCACCACCTTGTATTCCCGGAGCTGCGAGGAAAGGGCAGAGTAGGGCAGCCAGCCAGGGCCTAGGTGATTCTGGACCCTACACACCATGCACTGGGGCAAAGGAGGGCTCGAGGGACCACTGCTAAGCTAGTAAGCTAACAAAAAGTCTAAGGCAGGAAGGCATGTACCAGGTGGGAAAGCAGAGCAATAGCTTCCTTCTGCACTGTGTCACTGTCTCACAACTCAGCTGTCATCTTCTCTGGCCCGAGAGACATCGCTACCTACGGTTTCCAGAGCTCCCTCCAGCCGGAACCAGGACAAGAATGCAGGTCTCTCCTCTCTCTCCCAGGCTGTGGGCCCCAGCCCTGCAGCCCCCAGCTGGCGGCACATCTGCCATCTTGGCCGACTGACAAACCAACGCAGGGGCTGGCTAGTTGAAACCCAGCCCAGGCAATTTAACAGGATCCTTTCTCAAAATAAATGAGCGGGAGGGGACGTGGTGGTGCATGCCTGTAATGCCCGCACCTGAGAGGCTGAGGCGGGAGGATCACCGTGAGCTGGAGCTGAAGACCAGCGTGGGATACACAATGAGCTCAAGGTCAGGACAGTCTGGATTAGATATTAGGACCCTGTCTCCAGAAATGAGCAAAATGGGACCGGGACTGGCCATAAGGGGGTGTGTAATCTGGGCAGCCTGACAGGGTGAGGGCAAAGAATTAGTACAAGTGCAAACCCAGCTCGGAAAACTTATTGTGACCCTGCCTTGCAATAAAAAAGGGCCAGCGTGGTAGCATCGTAAAGAACCCCCCCCGCAAAAAAAAAAAAAAAAAAAAAAAAAAAAAAAAAGCAAAAACCCTGCCAAGGTGTGAAGGTCGGGCCAAGTCCCAGCCCATGACACGGCGGACAAGTCACCTCAGTGAACAACCCTTGCTTTACATGAACACCAGGTGTGAATGACCACGAAAGGCTTTCCGCTCTGAACCCGACCCAGGGACCTCCCGTTCACTTCCCTCGCCTGGGGGGAGAAAGTCAGGCGGGAGGCTCTCACAGAACGCCTCGTCCACTTTCCCCATCTCCCCCGTCTGCCTTCGCCCCGTGCGAGCCACAACGACGAGCCCTGCACTCCTGATCTTCGCCGGAGATCCGTCATTTTCTCCGAATTCCTCTGACGTGTCCCTCCCCACACTTTGCAAGGAGATCTGGGGCTCAACGACCCGCAGGCACGTGGCACAGCCTAGGAAGGCGCCTCGGGTCGGCTCCCTGGCTAACAGACCCAGCCTCTGCTCCCGCGGTCGCTCCCGGGCCTGCCGGGCCACGTCCAGCCCCACGCGGCGCCGCGGCGGCCGCCATGTTGTGGGCACGCCGAGGCGGCGGCGCGCTGTCAGGGGCGCCCAAGGGCTGCGCCACACCGACCCAGCCCGCGCCACCTCCCCGGGCTGCCGATGGGGTGCGCGCTGCGCCGCCCGGATCCCAGCCCAGCTGCAAGCGCCTTACTGTGCCCGAGGCCTTCATGGCGCTCCCTTCTCGCTTGCCGCCACCCACAAAAAAGGAAGTCTTTCACTTAGCGCAGCCGCTCACCACGATTCAATACCGGAAGTCTCACCCTCCCAAAGTCGCGGTCTTATTGGTTATTTCGTCTGGCACTCCAAGAGGCGGCTTGTTCATTGGCTCCGAGTCTGCCTATAGATTCAGTTCCCCCCCATCTATGACAAGACTACATTTCCCTGGAGGCAGCGCAGCTAGCTCTGCCTGTTTCTCCGCGGCCATAAGACGCATCGGCGCGCGTGGCACCCTGGAAGTTGTAGGCACTCTGATGTCGGTGGTTGTGTTCCTATTTCCTGATGTGTCAAGGAGGTTTCAAGCCAGGTACCTAAGCGTGGCGGCAAACCTATGGCACACATGCAGAAGTAGGCACATAGAAACTGACCTATTTGCACGTGAGCCAAGCCTCCCTAGTAACACTCCAGTGGTGGAGCGTCTAACAGCACACGTAGGGGAAATGCGCATGCTCGGGAGCATATAGCTGCGCCAGGCGGATGACGTCAGGAACTGCGACTCCTTAGAGATTTATCTTGGGCAATCAGTGCCTGCCAAGGATTTATATATATATATATATATATATTTGCTTGGATAGCCTGTGAGTTTGAATATGTTTATTTCATTAATTCAATATTTTAGCTTTGTCTTTTACTATGAAAAAGTGAAATTTAATATCGAAGACTTACTTAGATGTTCTAGTTACAACTGAGATTCTTTCAATGTTGTGCTGACCTCCTCCTATTTGAATCTGAAGCGTCATATTTTGTTGTTTGGGAAGAATTTATGAAACTAAGAGGAGAGCTATACATTTGCTTGGACTGGTTGTGATTTTAGGCCAAAAGCTGGCGGTTGGTGGAACATCGCCCCCTTGCGCTGGTGATCAACAAGTTCAAAAGGAAAGCCAGTGGAGAATCACTGCCATAGTTATATTAGATGCTTCACTAAAAAAAAATGTGTTTTTGTTGACTCCCAAGTCTTAAATCCCCCAAAATGACTACACCAAAAAAAAGCAAAACTGAAATCAGATAGTGGAAGATCATTCCAGGAGGCCTGGACAGAGTCATTTGGAGTGATTGAACGCAATGGGAAAGCGTTATGTACACTGTGTAACGTAAGTATTGTGTGTCGCACATCAAGTGTCAGACGGCACTTTGACACCAACCATAAAAGTGTGGCCAAACTTGGTGAAACTGAAAGGAGAGAGTTGCTTGAAGGGAAACTGAGGAAATATCATTCCCAGTACCTCACAGCTGCTAGCTTTCAGATTTGTGCATCGCAAAGCACGGAAAGCCTTTCTCTGATGGGAATTTTATCAAAATGGCCATGCAGCCGGGCGTGGTGGTGCATGCCTGTAATCCCAGCACTCGGGAGGCTGAGGCAGGAGGATTGTTGTGAGTTCAAGACCAGCCTGAGCTACAAAGTGAGCGTAAGGCCAGCCTGAACTGCATAGTGAGACCCTGTCTCAAAAAGACAAAAAAAAAAAAAAAAAAAAAAAAAAAAAAAAAAAAAGAAATCGAGCCCTGCACACAGCAGGTGGTGCTAGCCAGCAGCTCACCACTGACTTACAAAAGGCAGCCTGTTACTCCATGTGCTTAGATGGAAGCCCAGATGTAAATAATGGCGTGAGGCTGGCCGTAATCTTGCGTTACGGTGTTGGTGACACCATGAGAGAAGAACTGGTGAAGCTGGTGTCTCTGCCTGGAAGGACACAGGGGATAGATGTCTACAATGCTGTGATGGAGGCTTTTGTATCGCAAGACATAAGACCAGAAAAGGTGGTTTCAGTTTCGAGCGACAGAGCCCCTAATGTGGTAGGGACAACCTCTGGTTTCATACAGTTCTTCGCTAAAGAAGCAAAACATCCCCTCATCCCATTTCATTGTATTATACATCCAGAAGCCCTTTGTGCCAGGGGAAGCAGCTAGAAATTAGACACTGTCCTCCACGATGTCACAAAAATGGTGAATTACATCGTGGCTCATGCTTGTGATTTTGGACAGTTTCAAGCCCTGCTGGCTGAGGTTCAGGCACAGTACAATGGCTTGCATATGTACGACAGCAGCCGGTGGCTGAGCCGAGGACGAGTCCTGGAGAGATTTGTCACCTGCTTAGATGAAATTAAGCTGTTTATGAGTGAAAACAGACAGGACTATCCACAGCTCACAGATACATCTTGGCTTAACAACCTCATGTTTTTCACAGATTATACAATGCACTTCCGTGTACTGAACAAAAAACTGCAGAGCATAGGGAAGACAGCAGAAAAGATGTTTTGTGATATCAAAACATTTATAAGAAAACTGCAGGTTTTTGAAAGAGACCTTGAAAGTGGGCAGCTGAAATATTTTCCAAATCTAAAAATGCATTTAGAAAATGCTACAATGTTTGCTGACAGTCCTTCAAGCTATCAGGAAATCTGCAAGGAGTTTCCGAGCATGGTAGCTGCTGCAAAGGAAACTTTTGGTAACAGATTTTTACCATTCCATAAGATGGAGACCACCTTGTGCTTCCTTACTTCTCCAGATAAAGCCAGGTTGGAAGAACTTGATCTTTCCTGCTTGCGCTGGTTAGATGATGGAAATCTAGAAATGGAGCTGTTGGAATTTCAAGAAAGCTCTATCTGGAAAAATAAATTCTGTAACCTGCGTGCAATGCTTGAGAAGATAGAAAAGGTAGCGTGTGATGGGACCACGAAGGCTGGGTCCGCAGGCAGCTCCGAAAGTGAAATCCTGAAAGTGTGGAACTCTCTGCCAACCCCTTTTCAGTCCATGAAAGCTCTCGGGATGGCTCTGCTGACCTTGTTTGGATCGACCCATGCTTGTGAACAGCTGTTTGCAGCTCTGAATAATGGTACATCCCATTCAGGTGGTGAGCTCGCAAAGATACGCACCAACCTGGCACCACCACGAGCATTTGTGCATGCGAACAAACCCCAGAAGTAGCTCCCGAGTCTGCCGGATGCTGTCACGGTCGTGCTGTGCTGTGCTTAGGGCATTGCGGTGTTCAACCGGAGACTGGGAGCAAGAGGAAAAGCCACAGCGCTGTGCAGGGGACGGCTAGCAGCGCGAAGAATGTTCATCGTGTATTTGTGTCACAGGTGTGTGAGGCATGCTGGGTTGGGCTTACAAATGAATCTGACCTTCCTGTGCTCCTCTGGAATGAAACTTGTTCATCAGTCAGGAATGTACTGCATAGCAGATTGGATATGAGAGAAGCTGAGGAGCTGCGTGGTGTGTTTTGCTTTCAAACTGAGGGCATGTGAGCCAAGGTTTGACAGCTGATCCACATGCGTACAGTGGCCAAGATCACGTAAATTGTGCAAAAGCAAGCCAAATGCAAACTTCTATCTTTTAATAAGAAGCTGTGTGTATCGTTCAAAGCTCTATTACTATGTTTTTCATTTATGGCAAATGATGTTAATGTAGGAGTTGTTTTTCCTAAACTAAAAACCTCAGTATGTAGCTTTCACTGCAGTGCTGACCTTTGCCATAAACAAGTGGGTTTTGGGTTGTAGTTTGGGTACATGTCTCTGAAAGCTTTGTCATCCTGGACTACAGAGTCCACGCTGGGATTAAAAATACATTTTCTCCTAGAGATGTTCTGCACAAACATTGATTAAATACTGGAATGCTGCTGCTTGTTTGGGGTGTGACTCAAATCCCACCTCTCTATTTCTTAACTTTTATTTCTGTCTGTTTGAGAGAGGGTCTCACCGTTCAGCCCAGGCTGGCCTTGAGTTCATTTTGTAGCCCAGGCTGGTATCGAACTCAAAGCGATCCTTCTGCCTTAGCTTCCTGAATGCTGGAATGACAGGCATGTGCCACACACCCGGCTGGATGCACCCCATTTTATCTGCTTGTCTTGGTGTTGGGTATTTAGTTTTCTCCCCATTTTAGGGGTTGTGAACATGCTGCTGAGTACACACTTACGCTCTTCTCTGTGACAATGTTGGTTTTCACTTCTCGATGATTCAGCTGCAGTCAGGGTGGATGGGTCCTCTGGTAATGCGTTGCCACCTGTGGCGGGTTGACAACTGGTGGGCGACTGGTAACACCGGCTGAGCAGAGTCAGTGTGCTGCTGGGTGTGGAGGCCTGGTGAGGGCTGTTGGCAACAAAACAGAAAGGAGAACTGGAGGAAAGGAAGTGGTGCTGCTAGGGGCTGCTGGTTCTCCTGGGGGCCTCACCACATGGCTCTCAGCCTCGGAGCAGCTTGGGACCTCGTTGTTGCTGAGCATGACGATGGCACTTCTCAGGAGAGTCTGGTTCCCACCTTGAGCATTGCTTCCTGGCTCCCGTGCAGATCCCTGAGCCTGTGAGCACAGAGCCTGCATCCTGCTGGCACAGACTTCCTAGCTCCCACCACTGGCCTTTGGGCCTTCCTGGGGTAGATCCATGGAGCGGATTTTTGTGTGTGTTTTGCGGAACGGGGGATTGAACTCAGGCTGTTGCACTTGCCAGGGAGGCGCTTATTCCACTGAGTCATCTCCCCAGCCCCTCCTCAGCTGGATTCTTTGGTTGTTAGTGTGTGGACAGGTTTCCTGCACTCTTTGTATATGACTCTATGGGTGACTGCTATGAGATAATCCTATAAATTATGTATCCTCTGTTGTTTTCCTTGAAAATCCTGACTGCAGCATCCTGCACTGGCACTCACAGTGGCTCGTGGGAATTTTGCATTCTCACCGGCAGTGGGGGGGGGCAGTTCCCTCTACTCCACACACTTGCCACCTTTAAAAATATTTTTTTATTTTCCTGCACTCACCAGACCAAGAACAGGCCCATCGTGCAGGAGAGACCTTTCCCCACATTCTGGGGACCTTCCCTGCCCCTCTAGAGCCAGCACAGCTCATCCTGCATGCTGCGTGAGTGAGACCCTCTACATGCCCTCGGGATCCCTCAACTCCCCCAGAGCTCCCGGCCCCAAGCCTGCCCAGTGAGTGAGAACTTTTTTATTTTTATTTTTGTCTTTTTGAGACAGGGTCTCGCTATGCATTTCAGGTTGGCCTTAAGCTCACTTTGTAGCTCAGGCTGGTCTCGAACTCACAACAATCCTCCTGTCTCAGCCTCCTGAGTGTTGAGATTACAGGCATGCGCCACCACGCACAGCTGAGTGAGAACTTCTGTGATGCTTTCAGGAGCCCCACATTCAGCCCAAGCCCAGGCCCAGCTAGTGTGTGGGAGAGGTTCTGTGCTCCCTGTTGGGCCAGGGGCACAACAGAGCGGCACTGCTGTGCCAGAGGAACACAACAGGTTCACTTCCAAGGGCTGTAGCAGGAAGAAGTTGAACATAAGAGCCAGACCCAAGCCAGGCATAACTGGATAAACTCAAACTTCATAGAGCTGCACCCAAATTTCAGTAGGTGCTAGGGTTACAACTGCACCAAAACTCTACACCAAAGGTCAGCGGTCAGTGCTATAAGAAATGATAAAGACAAGGAGCAAGATGCAATCTCAGGCCTCGAGCCCACCCAGAACAAGGGCAGAGGACACTAGCTCAGCTGAAATGTATGAATTAATAGCATTAGAAGTAAAGAAACAACAGCAGAAAAGTATAGAGGAACTCAGAGCAGAACCAATTTCTGAAATAAAAAAATAAATCTCTGAATACATAGCATCTAAAGTAAAGAATCAAATACAGAAACATGTGGAGGAAACCCAATCTGAAAAAAAAACTCTACAGTAAAAGAAGTAATAACTGCTTCTAAAGAAGACATTGATTAAAAAAATAGAAGAGATTAGAAAAATGACAGATTCCTTGAATGAACAATCCAAGAAAGAAATAGATCGCATGAAGCAGAGTCAAAGAGATATAGAGGAACTTAAAATCTCAATCACAAGCCTGCAAAACTGTTTGAGTGAAAGTGAAGACAGAGTTTCAGATCTTGAAGATGCTGGTACAGCTAGTGAAAAGGTAAGAAAGGATCTCTTAAAAACAACTAGGATGTAGGAAAAGTAATTCATCACCTGCAAGATGATGCAAAGATGAACATTAAGACTAATAGGCATCAATGAGAAGGATGGAGCCAATACAAATGATATAAAAAGAATATGGGCAAAAAAAAAGAATATGGGCAGAGGTAATAGTAGAAAACTTCCCAAATATGAGGAAACAGTCTGACATTCAGGTAACTGAAGCATACAGAATGCCAAATAACTTCAACCCAATTAAAACACACACCAATACATATAATAGTCAAGATCCCAGAAATCCAGCACAAGAATAATATACTGAAAGCCACTAGAGAAAAGAAGCAGATCACATTCAAAGGAAAACCCATCTGAATTATGGCTGACTTCTCTTCACAAACCATGGAGTCAAGAAGAGCATGGAGCAGAGAACTTCAAGTCCTCTATGAAAAAAAATTCCAGCCCAGGCTACCATACCCTGAAAAACTCTCTCAAGTTTGATGGAGAAATGAAATACTTACATGAGAAAGAATTACTAAAGAATTTCATGTAGCCGGGCGTGGTGGCGCATGCCTGTAATCCCAGCACTCGGGAGGCTGAGGCAGGAGGATTGTTGTGAGTTCGAGACCAGCCTGAGCTACAAAGTGAGCTCAAGGCCAGCCTGAACTGCATAGTGAGACCCTGTCTCAAAAAAAGACAAAAAAAAAAAAAAAAAAAAAAAAAAAAAAAAAAAAAAAAAAAAAAAAAAAAAAAAAAAAAAAAAAAAAAAAAAAAAAAAAAAAAAAAAAAAAAAAAAAAAAAAAAAAAAAAAAAAGAATTTCATGTTGACAAAGCCAACCCTACACAGATTACTGAAAGATGTTCTAGAGAGGGACCAAACTGATCAGAACTCCACCAATGAGAAAAGAAGGAACTCACTAAATAGGGCAAACAATTAAACACAGGACAAAAAGGAATAAGCAATAGGAGGTAAACAACATGTCAATCAGAAGTCAATACATCTCGATTATAACCATCAACGTAAATGGACTTAATTCACCAATTAAGAGAAGTTGCCTGGCACAGTGGATTAGGAAACAAAATCCAACAATGTGCTGTATACAAGAGACTCACTTAACTCATAAAGAAATTCATAGACTGAAAGTCAAAGGATGGAAAACAATACTACATGCCCAGAACCTCAGTAAAAAGCAGAAGTAGCAATTCTGTTCTCAGACAGTCTCAACTTCAAACCAAGAAAGATCAAATGAAATAAAGAAGGCCATTATGTACTGGTTAGGAAAAAAGTTCAAGAGGAAGAGGTGAAACTTATGAATGTATATGCACCAATCACAGAAGCACCCAACTATATAAGACAAATTGTAATGGACATGAACAATCTAATGTCCAATAGCACAATCTTAACAGGAGACCTTAATACCCTCTTATCCCCAAAAGATAAGTCAAGCAGAAAAAAAAAATTAGCAAAGAAGTAGCAGACCTGAACCAGAGCTTGGAACAAATGAACCTGGTGGACATATACAGAGTGTTCCACACAACCACAGCTGAATACACATTTTTTCAGCTGCACATGGGTCATTCTCTAAAATAGATCACTACTTACGCATGACCCAGAAGTCATGCGTAAGTATACGCAAGAAAACAGAAATTATCCCATGCATATTATCTGACCACAGTGCAATGAAACTGGAAATAAATGACAAATAAGAAAAGCCCCTTAAATACATGGAAATAAAACAGCCCCCTACTCAGCAATCAATGGTCACAGATGAAATCAAACAAGAATTTCAACAATATCTACAATTCAGTGAAAATTCAACCACAACTTATCGGAATTTATGGGATGCGATGAAAGCAGTTCTCAGAGGGAAATTCATCGCTGTGAACTCACACACTAGGAAAACAGAATGAGAACAAATAAACACCCTAATGCTGCACCTCCAACATCTAGAAAAGGAAGAGCAAGCCAAACCCAGAGCTGAAAGATGGGAAGAACTCATAAAGATTAGAGCAGAAATTAATTCAATTGAGATGAAGAAAAGAGTTCAAATAATTAAGGAATCAAAAAGCTGGTTCTTTGAAAGACTAAATAAAATCACTAAGCCCCTAGCTAACCTTATCAAAAAGAGGAAAGAAAAAATTCAAATACAAGCAATAAGGAATGAAAAGTGTAATCACTATAGATCCAGTGGAAATTCAGGAGATTATCAGTAGTTACTTTGAGAATCTTTACACTCACAGAACAGAAGACACAGAAGAAATGGACTGATTCCTCAAAAGGTACAAATTACCAAAAACAGTAAAAGGCAAAAGATTTATATGATCTGAAGAGAAACCAGAGTATGCAAATTATCAAAAATAAATCAAGAACATATAACAACTCCCAATAACAGCCAATGAAATACAAAATGTAATAAAAAGCCTGCTGACAAAGTCCAGGTCCTGATGGATTCACAGCCGAATTCTACAAGAAATTTACAGAATATGTAATCCCTACATACCTGAAACTATTCAGTGAAATTGAAAAAGAAACAGTTCTCCCAAAATCATTCCTGGAGGCAAGTATTATACTGATTCCAAAAGCAGGTAATGACACAACTAAAAAACAGACCTATAGGCCAGTCTCCCTCGTGAACATAGATGCAAAAATCCTCAATAAAATCCTAACAAATAGAATATAGCAAATCATCAAGAAGATCATGCACCATGACCAGGTAGGATTTAACCCACGGATGCAAGGATGGTTCAATATTTGAAAATCTGTAAATGTAATATACACTCAATAGAGTGAAATCTAAAAACCACATGATCATCTCAATTGATGCGGAAAAGGCTTTTGACAAAGTCCAACACTCATTCATGTTCAAAGTCCTACAGAAAATTGGAATAGAAGGCCTGTACCTCAATTTGATAAAAGTCATGTATGACAACCCAATGGCTAATATAATTTTAAATGGGGAAAAATGTTTTATTTTCAGATCTAGTGCAAGACAAGGATGTCCTCTATCACCCCTCCTATTCAATATAGTTTTGGAATCATTAGCAACAGCCATTAGAAAAGAGGGAGAAATAAAGGTAATAAGAATAGGTAAAGAAGAAGTTAAATTATCATTATTTGCTGATGACATGATACTTTATTTGGATGACCCAACAAACTCCACCAAGAAGCTACTAGAACTGATACACAAATTCAGTAGCATAGCAGGATACAAAGTCAGTACTCAAAAGTCAATAGCATTCCTCTACACAGATAACAAACACACTGAGAGGGAAACAATAGAAACAATACCTTTTACAATAGCACCACAGAAAACAAAATACCTCAGAATTCATCTAATTGAAGAAGTCAAAGAAATTTTAACAGGAAATTACAGTACTCTGAAAAATGAGATCCTAGAGGATTTCAGAAAATGGGAAGATATTCCATGCTCTGGATAGGAAGAATCAACATAGTGACGATGGCCATACTCCCAAAATTGCTGTACAGATTTAATGCAATCCCTATCAAACTGTCACCATCATACCTCCCAGACCTAGAGAAATCGTTCCTAAAATTTATTTGGAACCACAAACGACCTAGAATAGAAAGGCAGTCCTGGCGAACAAAGACAAGGCAGGAGGCATTAGAATTCCTCATTTGAAATTATACTACAAAACTACTGTGATAAAATCAGCATGGTATTGGCAACAAAATAGACCTGAGGATCAATGGAATAGATTAGAAGATGCAGAGGCATCTATGATCACACTCAGCCATCTGATCTTTTTTTTTTTTTTTTTTTTTTTGTCTTTTTGAGACAGGGTCTCACTGTGTAGTTCAGGCTGGCCTTAAGCTCACTTTGTAGCTCAGGCTGGTCTCGAACTCACAACAATCCTCCTGCCTCAGCCTCCCTAGTGCTGGGATTACAGGCATGCGCCACCACGCCCGGCTCAGCCATCTGATCTTTTACAAAGGGACCAAACATGCTTCCTGGAAGAAAGGTAGCCTCTTTAACAAATGGTGCTGGAAAAACTGGCTCTCTGCATGTTGAAAACTAAAACTTGTCCCAGCTCTATCACCATGCACTAAGGTAAAGTCAAAATGGATTAAAGATCTAAACATTAAAACAGAAACACTCAATGTCCTGGAAGAGAAAGTAGGAGGAACTCTTGAAGACATAGGGTTAGGCAAAGAGTTCATGAACAAACATGTATTTGCATGAGAAACACTTGAAAAAATTAACAATTGGGATCAACTCTGATTGAGAAATTTTTGCACGTCAAAAGAAATTACCAACAAAGTGAAAAGACAACCCATAAATTTGGAAAAAATCTTAACTAACAATCACTCAGACCAAATTCTGCTTTCCAGAATTTATAAAGAACTAAAAAACATTAGGGTCCTAAATTTAAAGATCCAATCCAGTAATGGGCATTTGAGTTGAACACACACTTCTCAGAGAATGAAATTAAAGAAGCAAATAAATATATGGAAAACTGCTCCACATCACTAGCCATCTGTGAAATACAAATAAAAACAACACTGAGATACCACCTCACTCCAGAAAGAATGGCTATCCTAAAGAAATCAACGAACAACAAATGTTGGAGAGGCTGTGGGGAAAAGGGAGCCCTTCTCCACTCCTGGTGGGAATGTAGACTGGTACAACTATTGTGGAAATCAGTGTGGAGATTCCTTAAAAACTAGGATTAGAAATCCCACTCAAACCAGATATCCCCCTACTGGGAATTTTCCCGGAGGAACTGAAAACACCATACTATAGTGATACATGTGTACCTATGTTTATAGCAGCACAATTTGTGATAGCCAAATCTTAGAAACAACCAAGATGCCCGTCACATGAGGAATGGTTGAAAAATATGTCATGTTTTTATACAATGAAGTATTACTCAGCCATAAAGAATGATAAACTCAATGCCTTCATATTTAAGTGGATGACACTTGAAGATATACTTATAAATGAAATAAACCAGTCCCATATGTGTAAATACCATAACTTTTCCCTAGTATAAGAACTCAAAAGAAGAAATATAAATAGAAAGGTATAACACAATTAAAAGGAAAGCAAGGACTTGAGGATTGGACAATGAGGAGAGGGCAAGGAGAAAAGCTGGAAA
The DNA here is from genome assembly GCA_004027165.1 of Ctenomys sociabilis. Taxonomy (NCBI): domain Eukaryota; kingdom Metazoa; phylum Chordata; class Mammalia; order Rodentia; family Ctenomyidae; genus Ctenomys; species Ctenomys sociabilis. The sequence goes on from PVKA01007308.1 coordinate 58,445, forward strand.
CATGACAGGGGCAACACCATAAATTTATATGCACAGGATGGGTAAGGCAGTGATCCTGAGAAACATCAGCAGGTTTTGAAACGAGCAGTTAATTGGTGGGATTCTCACCTTGACTAACTATCCTTGCTGATACCTGCGAAGTAAGCAGCAACTGCACTGAAGACAGCAATGTGTAATAGAAGGGTCATGCTTGGAGTGCCTGTCATTCTGGTCTGCTAAATACATACTTCTTGTCATGACATAGCAGTGATTACCATACTGTCTCTCATATAAATTTTTTTCTTTTTTTAAAATTAAGGGTAATAAATGAAAAAAAGACACAAGAAAAAAAATGTCACAGGACTGTCCTGCTACAGTGCTGTATATGGTTAGATTTCTAAATTTCTGTGTAAAAATATGTAAGTGTTTATTCCTTTTTTAAAATTATTTTTTCTTCATATTCTATAGAGACTTAAAGTTTAACATATCAATACTTGATGGAAAATATCTGTTCCGTGTTTATGCCTAAGATGATTGATACTTAGACAGATAGGGTAAACTGAACTGCATATGTTGCAGGGTGATAATAAGCTTCTCTTCTGGAGGGTTAACAATCCTCCAGTTTGCAGATCAAAAATTAGAGAAAAGGAAAGGCTGCAAGGTCAGCCAATACTGTGGCCCCAGCCTTTCAAGGTCAGCCAAGACTCAGGACATAGGAGAACTTGTACTGTAACATCATGGAAATCAGTCATGTCCCAAATTTTCTGATCAAGGAGATTATGGGGCCACAGAGGAATGCGATCAATGATGTACAGTGTGCCTAAGGAGAGTCACGTGTAGAGAAAACTTTTTCTCAGGCTTCCACAGAGAGCAAACTGGTCAAGCAATGGCCATGACTCATCCACAAGGCTGACACTGACAAGGGATCTACAAAGTGCAGTACAGGGTTACAGGATAAACCCTGAGCATATCTGACTGAGATTATCTGACACAAAAGTTACATTTTTTGTTATATAGGTCTTGCTTTATCTAGGTTTTAACCATCCAGTAGAAAAGTATAAAACTGGAGGTATATAAAGTAAAGTTGTATTAATATAATTAGCTGTGAATGGCTCAAGTCAACAACTTCTGCAGATAACCCCCTACTATTGTGGACTGCTGGACTGTGTTGGATTGTTGTGCTGAATTCATGCACATAGAGTAGTTAGATGCCAATGGAATACCCATCTCTGATGGGACTAAACAAAAAAAGGAAGGACCATTTTGTATTTGTATACACAGAATAGGATAGATATACAGCTACTTTTGCTAAATTCAATAAGTAGAAATATTTGTACTAATAGTGTTTGGACTGGATATCCTGCTTTTTGTACTATGCATAAGCACTAAGAAGATAACAATGTAAAATGTATTAATTATTGAAACTGTCCTATTAATCAGTTTTGATACCTTCTCATTGCTATGTATTTCTCAATAAAAAATAAAAATAAAGAAATCTAAAAAGATAAAAAAGACAAAACAATGATTTTTATGTATTTGGTGCAGGGTCTACAGGGTCTCACTACACAGACTGGACTCTAGGGATTCTCCTGTTTTCAGCCTCCCAAGCACTGGGATTACAGGGGTGCGCCACCACGCCCCGTCTCAATCACCTCTCAGTGCTCCTCTGGGTGAGGCCGGCACAGCTTGAGGGGGATCAAGCCCAGGTCCCTGAGCTCTGCCTGAGCAGGCGCTTTAGCAGCTGGCCATCTCGCTGGACATGGGGCCTCCGGGGGTTGGGCGTGGGGTTCTCTGTAGTTACCAATGTGAGGATTCCTTTTCCTTCATGGTGCTATAGTTGTGGAACTCCAGCCTGATGAGGTCTAGGCAAGTGCTAGACCGCCGAGCTCCAGCCCTTCTGTATTTTAACTTCTGGTTAGTTATTTTCCAGATGCTTATTGGCTATTTGTAGAACCTTCTTGCAAGATGTGTCTGTTGAAATCCTTTGCCTTTCCTGTGCCAGGCCTGGGGATTGAACCCAGGGCCTTTCCACAGAGCTCCATCCCTAGACTTTTAAAAATTTCTCTCTCTCTCTCTCTCTCTCTCTCTCTCTCTCTCTCTCTCTCTCTCTCCTCTCTCTTTCTTCCTGGAACTGGGGATTGAACTCAGGCCCTTGCCAGGCAAGCATTTATTTTATTGAGCTATCTCCGCAGCCCCAAAGTAGAAATTTGCTTTAGAAATTTAAAACTTTCAGGGCCAGTGGATTAAAGCATCTGCAAGCAGGCTCAGGGGCAGGGGGTTTGATCCCCGGACCTACAGTGTCGGCCTCACCCCCCGGGGCTCGCTCAGATGGCAGTTGAGACTGGATGTGGTGGTGCACGCCTGTAATCCCAGCTCTTGGGAGGCTGTAAACAGATGGATCACTATGAGTCCGACCTGGTAGTGAGACCCTGAACATCCTGTAGACCCTTGCCTAAAATAAAAAAAGAAAAAAATTTCAAAAAAAAAAAGAAAGAAATTCAAAACTCCCACCACCAGAGTCCTGTTTACTACAGCCCGGTCCACTAGGGCGTCCCTTTCTTCCTTTCTTTTTTGAGACGGCATCTCATTAAATCGCTAAGTTGTCCAGGCTGGGCTGGAACTTGTGAGCCTCTGGCTGCAGCCTCCCATGGTGTGGGGAATGACGGGTGTGCAGCACCACGCCTGGCTTGGAGTTCTAGCAGGTAAAGCATTTAGTTTTTTTGTTTTCAAAGTCTTGCTATGTAGCCCAGGCTGGCCTTGAATCCGCAGCCATCCTTCTGCGTCAGCCTCCCGAGTGCTGGGATTGCAGACGTGTACCCCCCCTCCCCGCCAAGGCAAAGGGTGTGACTTTTTTTAAACCAGATCCACCGTCTAACCCAGGTCCTGCTCCTCAGGGCCGCTTGCTTCCCCTGGGAGAATCGCAGGCTCCAGGCTTCTCCGCAGCCCTTCAGCGCTTGGCTGGGCTGAGGTGGAGCGGGACTCCGCGGACCGGCGGAGCAGCTCGGCTTTGTTCTGCTCGGCGTCCCCGCCCCCAACCGGGTCGGTGGGGACCACCCAGAGGCGAATCCCACGGAGCGACGCCGCCAGGGCCCTGGCCCTGCCCGCAGCGCAGCCCTGGGGAGCAGCGAGGGGCTGCGCCAGCGAGCGCGGCCTTGGCCCCGGCCCTGGGCCCTGGCGACGGCAGTGGCCAGCTGTGTTCCTAAAGCAGGAGGGCCTGACCTCGCCGCGAGACCCTGGCAGCGCTAGCTCAGCGCGCAGGGGGCCAGGAGGCCGGGGCTTCTGTCCCAGGAACCCCAGGAAGGAAGCGAAAGAGAGGAAACAGGTGGCGCACGTGACCGCGCGACTCAGGAGGGGCGCCAGCCCGCGCTGTATTTGTATTTATTTACTTGAGACAGGGTGTTGCTTTTCAGTTCAGGCTGGCTTGGAGTTCACTTTGTAGCCCAGGCTGGTCTTGAAGTCACAGAGATCCTCCTGCCTCAGCCTCCGACTGCCAGGATGCCAGGCGTGAGCCACAGTGTCTTGCTTTAAATCAATCGATCAATACCATAAATAACGGGCTGGAGATGTAGCTCAGTACTCCTCAGGTTCAATCCCCAGTATCACTGAAGAAAACAGACTCAAAACAAAAACTCAAGGGTACACGATGGGGGGGGGGGAAGGAACAAAACCAAGATAAATTTAGAAAAATACACACAGTCTTTCCCTCATCATCGTTGGCAGAGGGAGGCAAAGCCAGCCCCTCATACTGTCCTCAGACTGCGGGGCGGTGCCTTAGTTTCTCTTCTGTGCTCAGAGATCACAGCCTCGCTACTTTGTTTAGGGCCTGAGGGGTGGGTACTGTGTGCTCCTCAGGCTGCTCCTGGCCCTGGTCCTGCTGTGCCTACTGATGGTTGTTTTCTTGGCTTCCTGGTCAACCTTTGGCTAGCAATTGCAGCAATGTACTACTTTTAACGCACATAGATATGTTTCCTTATTAAACCAAATATTTGCCTTTCTAATACGCTTATCACGAAATGCCTTGACAAACGAAAACCATGATAGGCCCAAAGGGAAAAGTGACAGGAAGCACCTCTCTCCTCTGCCCACAGGGACTCCAGGTTCCCTTCCAGTCGCAGGTGGTGGAGTAAGCCCATAGTCCTAGCCCCTGGGGGGCTGAGGCAAGATGACCTCAAGTTTCCCCAAACACTGTTTACAAATAAAACAAAAAAAATCTGGAATTGCAGTTCAGGAATAAAGTGCTTGCTTAGCATGCGTGAGGCCCTGGGTTCAAGTCCCAGCAAGGCAAGAAATAACCCTTAAGGAATAAAAAACACCTGCAAAATAAATAGACAAAAAGGAAGGGTGCTACGGAAATAGCAAGACATGTGTGTGCTTAGGTAGAAGTGCAGCCCCGGGCTCAGCTGCCTGCAGAGATCAGAAGCAAAGCTAATCCAGACGAGTTTGTACAGAGATTTGGACTGTGCTTACTTCCTAAGCAGTAAAGTGTAACAACTATTTGGCAGGTGCTACCGACAGGCTTTTCCGCAGTGTGGTAAAGAGATGGGAAAGATGAAGGAAGCCTTTATTAACTCCAAAGACTTGGAGAGGATCCAGGGTGGGGGGGGGGCAGGTGGATCCTCTGGCCCCGGACACAGAAAGCTGGGGCTTTTATGGACTTTTGTTAGAGTTGAAGCTTGATGGGCAGTTTTAATTACACGTAGGGAGCTGGCTGGGGTCTCTCCTGTGTGTGGGAAAGGTGGAGTGGGGACGGAGGACAGGCTCCTGGGAAGGTGGGCTGCTCTTTTAAGGGCTTCAATTATGATGGCCACCGTCATAATTCAGCAGTTTATCCAGGGCCAGAACCTATCGGCGAAGTCACTAAGATGCCCAGGCTGGGCTGGAACTTTTGATCCTCCTGCCTCAGCTTCCCAGAATGTGAGGGTGACAGGTGTGTACCACCTCCCTAGTTTGGCAATTTTCTTGTTGAGCTGTTTGTCTTTTTTTTTCAAGCTGGGTGAATTCTTTGCATACGGTTGTCTCTAGGTGTTATGTGCCCAAATGCCTGCTGTTTGGGATGTGGAGGCCAGAATTTGGGTTTGGGCCTGGCCCAGGTAACTTAGAGACCCTGTCTCAATGCACGAGTTTGGTGAGGTAGCATGTGCTGGGCACCTAGCACTTGGGAGGCTGAGGCAGGAGGATCACCGTGAATTCAAGGCCAGCCTGGGCTACATAGTGAGATGCTGCCTCAGCCAACCAACCGACCAACCAACCAACCACACATAATGTGTGATCCGAGGGTGCTTGGGACTCCTGTGGAGTAGGTGGCATCTGCGTGGATCCGCATGCATCCTCATGATGAATTCTGTCATCTCTACATGGCTCCGACACAAATGCTAGGCAAACAGTGTCAGGGTTTTGGGCGGCATGGCAGAGAAGCAGAAGTGAAAGAAAAGGACGGAGAGGGCCTTGCCTGCCATTGAGCAGGACGCAGAGCGGGTCGGTGGCCAGGAGGAGGAGGGGAGCCTCTGACCTGCGCCTGGGGGCTGAGACCTTATGGACTTTTGCTGGGGGCGGAGCTTGGGGGGCAGCCTTAGTGACTTGCAGGAGCCCAGGAACGGTGTTCCGGACTGCGGTGGGGAGGGAGGAGGAAGTGGTACTGGGAAGATAAGTCGTTTTGGGGTCCAGCCATGTTGAATGAGGGCCACAACAACTGAACAGCTTGTATTCGGGCTGGAACCTGCCAAGTAGTTGTTACACTTTATTGCTTAGGAAGTAAGCACAGTCCAAATCTCTGTACAAACTCAGTCTGGATTAGCTTTGCTTCTGATTCTCTGCAGGCACTTGAGCCCGGGGCTGCACTTCCAGGTAAGCACTCTGCCCCGATCTGCTCCCTTGGCCATAACCTAGGAGTCCTCGGGTGGCACACACGGACTGCAGCGATATTTTAACTGTTTGCTTTCATTACTGCTACAAATGACATTTAAATATTTTTTTTCCTTCTTCCATTTTTGTTTGGCAGAACCGAGGATTGAACTCAAGCCCTTGTGCTTGCCAGGGAAGCACTTATTCCACTGAGCCATCTCCCCAGCCCTCCTTCTTCCATTTTTTGTGCTGGTAAGAATGTAATGTAGCTGGCACGGTGCCCAGATGCCTGCTGTTTGGGAGGTGGAGGCCAGATTTTGAGTCTGGGCCCGGCCCAGGTAACTTAGAGAGAGAGCCTGTCTCAAAGTAAGAGTTGGGTGAGGTAGTGTGTGGTGGTCACCCAGTGCTTGAGAGGCTGAGGCAGGAGAAGCATCATGACTTCAAGGCCAGCCTGGGCTACCTAGTGAGATCCTGCCTCAACCAACCAACTGACCAACAAACAAAAGACCACACACACACACACACACACACACACACACACGCATACAGGCACAATAGTAAGATATAGTATCTCTGTTAAAAAAGAAAAGGACACACAAAATAAGCTGGCAACATTATTTTGTCTTCTCAAGACATAGTAAGCCAGGGCTGTCCCTGAGCCTTATGAATGGACCCCAGTCACATTCTTCCCTTAAAAAATGGGTTTTTCCCACTAGCTGCGACGGCTGCTTTTTCATCTCCCGTTTCCAGAGATTTATGAGCTCTGGGAGCCCCAGACTTGCTACATGCTCAGCCCCAGCCCCAGCCCCACTCATCCGTTACGTGTTTGAGACAAGGTCCTGGCATGCAGCCTCACATTTGCAGCACTCCTCCTGGCTCCGCCTGCGAGCGCTGGGACTGCAGGTGTCCCCTCCGTGTCTGGCTTTTCCTTCTCACTCCTGTTTTTGGAGTCCCAGTCTTACTATGTAGCCCAGGCTGACCTGAAGAGTTGTGGGCGATCCTTGGGCCTCAGTTTGGGCTGGGGGTCCCTCACTCTCCCAAGGTGACACAGTCACATCATCTTCCAAGGGGGTCAGGCCCCAGGCAGTCCCCACACGCCTCACACTTGCACGGGCGTGTTGGCCCAACTGCACCAAGCAATGCCCTTTGTCCTTGCTGTGAGAGGCTCTCAGCGCTGTCGGAGTGCAGCAGAGCAAGGTCTTGCGCCCTAACGGATTCTTATTCTTATTCTTATTGTATTTTTTGGTGTGGAACTGGGATTGAACTCAGGCCCTTGCGCTTGCCAGGCAAGTGCTTACTCCACTGCGCTATGTACCCAGGCCCCTGGATTTTTTTGGTACAGGGTCTCACTACACAGTTTGGACTTGTAGTGATCCTCCTGCTTCAGCCTCCCCAGTGCTGGGATTACAGGTGGTCTTGGTAGCCAGCTCAGTGTGCCCTGGGTGTATGTAGCTGGTGTGTCATGTGGTGCTGGTGATCGAACTCTGGTCTCTGCGCTTGCCTAAGCGAGTGCTTAGTCTGCGGAGCTATCTTGCGGGTCCTCCCAGGTGGATCCGTAGTGGCACTATCACGATGTGTCCCGTGTCTCTGACCCTTGGGGCCACTCTTCTGTCAGGATCCCGTGGCCTTGTGTCAGTCTCTTCCCCTGTTGCTGAGACTTAAGGCCTGAGTCATGGAACTAGAAGGAGGCGACGTTGTTTAGCACGGTAGGCAACGTGGCAGCGAGGCCTGGAAGAGAACCGCTGCTCAGGGCTCGGAGCCCACGATCAGGAAGCAGGGCGAAGGGAGGGTGGGGGCCCAGGCCACGCCCTCAGGCCACGCTGGGGGACGTCCTCGGGCAGACCTGCGCTCTCTACTCAGGCCATGCCACGTTGGCCACGCCCCAGGCCAGCCCCCTTCAGCCAGGCCATGCCCCCCAGAGCAAGTCTTATGTCCAGGGCCGCCCCCTCTACACGGGAAGTCAGCTGGGGACCCAGGGATCCTGTTGATACAGGGAGAAAAACGGATCTAGGTGGAACCTCCAAATGACATAGGGAAAAAACGATCTCTCGACCTGACCTGGACGAGTTCATGTTCTCTAAAACCAAAGAATGAATTTTAGGAACAAACAGAGGTCATGAGCAGAATAGATTTATTGAGGGAAAGAAAGCTCCTGTCCAAAAAGAGGGACAGGAGGGGCGCCCGAGTGGGTGGTCCCCAGGAAGCTGTCTCTTCCAGGGACTTTTATAGAGGAAATCCATGTGGTGAGGCAGGTCTAAGGTGGTGGGGAATGCATGGGAACTCACTCAGGTGGGCATGAGGTGGGACAAAACTATGGTCACCCAATGAGATTACAAGCACCAGTGCTCAGGTAAAATTGATTAAATTCAGAACCAAATGGGGAAGCGAGCCAGGTGGCAAGAGGACATGAATATGGGATAGGGTCTCTTCCTGTAGGGGGTTGGGCGAAGGACTCATTTGGGCTCTTTCAAGGCGATTGATACCTATGTAGAATGTCCATCCCTGATGCCCCTCCCTGGGGAAGTATGTAGCTGTGTCTGTTTCCTCTTTTGTCTTGGTCTTGTGGCGTGGCCCATAGAGAGTGTCTGTCTCTTCCCAGCTGTAAAGTAACCTTGCCTTCTGTCTTGCCTCCTTGAGGGCCTGGCCCTGTCCGACTGCCTAGAATATGTCTGTCTACCTTGGCTGCCTGTAACACTGTTGCCTTCCAAAAGTCCTGCACATGAAAATGTGAGACCTTGGGGACTCTATCCACACGACCTGCATGCAAGTGAATTCTCTCTGGTCTGGAGATGGGCTTCTGTGCACACCGTGAACAGTAACATAGAGGCTGCTGGCAGCAAACAAAACACGGACTGTCACCCTAGCCCTGTGGAAGGCTGAGGCGGGAGGATCAGGAGCCCAGCTGTGGCAACTTAGCTACCTAGCAGGAGTCTGTCTCGAAGCGAAAGACAAAAAGGACACTGGATTACCTGGGTGTGACTTCAGTCTCCATGACCACTAAAATTTTTCTGATTCTTGAGCCACTGAGGTTGCTTTCGTTGGGCCGGTTCTCGGCTTTGTCCCGGAAGCTCCCCTGGGGCTGGCCCATGTCCCCCTCTCTGCTCTGCGGCTGAAGGTGCCACCTCTGTCTCAGCCCTACTTCCTTGCAGTTCGTGCTTGAAGCATTCCAGAAATCTACACTCCTGAGTCCTTCGCGGCCCACAAACTCGCTGACCTTCGAGGAGCCCAAGTGTCTGGGGCGGGGTGGGGGCACCACTGGAAGTCAAGGCGAGCTTCTGCAGGGGACCCACGGTGTCTGCCCTTTCCCACCCTTAAGGGGCCCTGTGTACCTGCCTTGGGCTCCAAGGGGCCCGGAAGTAACTACTGGGTGATTTTCTGGCTCATCACCTTCTGGTGTAAGACTTTCAGCTGCCCTGGGCAGGGGCCAAGTCACTGAGGTTTTTTTTTTTTTTTTGTCTTTTTGAGACAGGGTCTCACTATGCAGCTCAGGCTGGCCTTAAGCTCACTTTGTAGCTCAAGCTGGTCTCGAACTCACAACAATCCTTCTGCCTCAGCCTCCCGAGTGCTGGGATTACAGGCCTGCACCATCATGGCCGGCAAGTCACTGGGTTTTTGTTGAGGATTTTTTTGGTCTTTTTGAGATAGGGTCTTGCTATACAGCTCAGGCTGGCCTTGAGCTCACTTTGGAGTGCAGGCTGGTCTCAAACTCCCAACGATCCTCCTGTCTCAGTCTCCCCAGTGCTGGAATGACAGGTGTGTGCCACTGCTCCTGGCTGTTTGGTTTTTAAGGATCTGGCCCTGAGTCTTAGTTCTGCACCCAAGTCCTTGGAGAAGGCTCTCAAAGGAGGATGAAAATTTTGCCTGGGGGGCTGCTAGGCCTCGTTACCTAGCAAGGGCAGTTGGTTCCATCCCACGTGTGCCAAAGGAGTTTCACAGTGGACACGCCGCACACATGCACAGTGGGGTAAACTGGGCACCAGGCCTGCCGGACCTCCAGCCAACCTACAGACGGCTGAGAGTCTGCTGGGGCCCGGCCTCGTCACCGTTGCATCCCTTGCCGAGCCTGCCCCTCCCTGGCTGGGCCCCGTTGCCTTCCGCCCCCACGGGGCCTGACTTTCCGCAAATGACGGTGCTCAGGAAGCCGAGGAGCCCGCACAGGAAGGCGGCAGTGGGACTTTCCTGTCTCTGCCTCCCGGCCTGCCTTCCTGTCAGCCTGCCTTCCTGTCATCGGTCCACCGCCCCTGCAGGCCAGGTAAGAGTGGGTTCGCACTGGGGGATGGCAGGGCTGGGAGAGGGTTCTGGGCCCTTCAGCCCTTCTCTGGGTCTCCTGCCAAACAAGTTCCCAGGAGCCCTGGACCCCCACAGGCAGGCCGGCCACGCGCGTGCGTCATGGGGCTGCCGTCTCTGGGAACTGCGGTCGGGTCCCGACCCCGAGCTCCGGCAGAGGGCCAGGGACTTTCCCTTTTCCACCGCCACCCTCAGCAGAAATAATAATCGTATTTCATTTTGGGTGTGGTGATGCAGGCCTGTAATGCCAGGAAGCAAAATACAAGTCCACCCTGCGCAGGTTACTGAGATCCACGCTAAAAACTAAAAAGCGCTGGGGGCGTGGCTCGGGGGCAGAGCCCTGGGTTCTCAGAGGGCCCCTCCCCCACTGTCCTTCCTGTGTGGTTTAACAGGCATGTACTGAACCCTGGCGGAGGGGTCCATGAAGTCCTGCAGAGGAACCGCGGTGATCCTTAGAGCCTGGGCTGTGCGCCTGCAGCCACCTTCCCAGAGGGAGGGGAGTTAGCTCCCAGCACCACTACAGAAGTGGGTCCTTGGGAGGAGCCCTTGCTCTGCAGTGGCTGCCCCACTGGATTTTGGAGGGGCTGGGATTTGAACCCACAGCCTGCGGTTTCCACCCACCCCCAGCAGGGCCGGGCCCCAGCAGACTCTCAGCCGTCTGTAGGTTGGCTTGAGGTCCGGCAGGCCTGGTGCCCAGTTTACCCCACTGTGCATGTGTGTGTTGCGTCTACTGTGAAACTCCTTTGGCACACATGGGATGGAACCAGCTGCCTTTGCCAGGCAAGGAGGCCCAGCAGCCACCCGGGCAAAGTCTTTACTCTTCTTTGAGAAGGATTTGTTTTTTGTGGAGGTGGGGGACTGGCTTAGGATGCCTTAAGGGCAGGTCTGGTAAGGCATGGGAGCTGGGGTTCAAAGCACGGTCCCCTGTGCCTGACTGGGTTTGCCTCAGCAGGCACTTAAACAACCGAGATAATCCCCAAGCCCCCTTCATCCTCCTTTGAGAGGACTTGGGTTGCAGAACTAAGACTCGGGGCCAGGTCCTCAAAAACCAAACACACTTGTCATCACAGCACTGGGGAGGCTGAGGCAGGAGGATTGTTGTGAGTTCAAGACCGGCTTGCACTACAAAATGAACTCAAGGCCAGCCTGAGCTGCATATCAATTATTTCCAATTTCCTAAAGCATTAATCCTGTGTCCTAAATTGAGGATGGTGGCACACGTGTCATCCCAACACCTGGGAGGCTGAGGCAGGAGGATCACTGTGAGTTTGAGTTAGCCTAGGCCCAACCTAGACTAATAGCAAGACTCAATCCCCAAAACTAAAAAAAGCCAAAACAGAAAAAAAAAAAAAAACAAAAACAAAAACAAAAAACAGTCAAAAACCTGTGTCCCATGCCAAGCCAGTGTGTGGCGTACTTTTAGTTTTTTTTTTTTTTTTTTTTTTTTTTTTTTTTTTTTTTTTTTTGTCTTTTTGAGATAGGGTCTCATTATGCAGCTCAGGCTGGCCTTGAACTTACTTTGTAGCCCAGGCTGGTCTTGAACTTGTGGTGATCCTCCTGCCTCAGTCTCCTGAGTGCTGGGATTACAGGCATGTGCCACCATACCCAGCTATGTGTGGGGAAATTTGGAAGATAGTTTTTAAAAATTTTATTTTGTTTTGTCATACAGGGAATTGAACTCAGGACTTCAAATGAACCATGTCCTAGCCTGATATATTTTAAGACAGAGTCTCCCTAAGTTGCCCAGGCTGAGTTATCAGATCAGATCTTTCCCCAACCACACATCACATAGCCACAGCCTCAGATGGGCCAGAGGACATGACAGCCACTCCAGACCCTGTCCCTCTAAACCCCTAAATGCATAAGCCAGAGCCCACCCTTTCAGTTCCTGGTCAGGCAAATGGTGCGTCTGGGATCAAATGCTTATGCCTGCCCTGCGTAGGATAGGCTGGTTGCCAGGGAGACAAGGAGGGTGAGGCCAACTGGACCACATGGTCAGCTGGTGATGTCTGTCCTGGGGCCCTCAGGTACCGGGACCAGGGCCCCGCCCCTGGCCTGCACACTCAGCTCCTCCTGCCTGTCTCCATACCTGCGTCCACCTCTGAGGTCTCTGTGCTCTCTGGGTCCCAGCAGGTTGTACTCATGGCACCCCCAAGTGAGGAGACACCCCTGATCTCTCAGCGCTCCTGCAGCCTCTCGTCCTCAGAGGCCGGGGCCCTGCACGTGCTGCTGCCTCCCCGGGGCCCCGGTCCGCCCCAGCGCCTGTCTTTCTCCTTTGGGGATTACTTAGCTGAGGAGCTGTGTGTGCACGCTGCCAAGGCCAGCGGTGAGTGGATCCCAAGGGGCTGGGCCAGAGGGAAAGACGGGACCATGGGTGGCCTGGATCCTGAGTGGGAATAGTTGTCTGCAGGAGCTAACGTCGCAGTTGGGGCTTGAGGGACGCGTAGGCGTTTGTTCAGGAGGAGTGTGGGAAGTCGGGGCCTGGGAGGGCACAGCGTGGCCCAGGAGGGGGCTGACGCCTGGTCTCGGTAGGCATCTTGCCCGTGTACCACTCTCTCTTCGCATTGGCCACGGAGGACTTGTCATGCTGGTTCCCCCCAAACCACATCTTCTCTGTGGAGGATTTGGGCACTCAAATCTTGGTCTACAGGCTACGGTAGGAAGCACAGATCTCCTATTATCACTCCCTGCACTTGACAGCAGGCTCAGTACCCATTACACAGATGGGCATATTGAGCCCAGAGAGGGTGGGTCACCCAGCAAACTGTAGCAGCACCTGCCAGCTCCCCTGTCATCCTCACCCAAGGACGCCCCACTCCCTTCCCTGCCCCAGCTTTTATTTCCCCAGCTGGTTCGGGCTGGAGAAATGCCATCGCTTTGGGCTCCGAAAGGACCTGGCCAGCGCCATCCTAGACCTGCCTGTCCTGGAACACCTCTTTGCCCAGGTTGGGGTCCCCAGGGTAACACCCCTGTGGCTCACAGTCGGGCGGGGCTCGGGGTGCGGCTCACCATGGCCTGTCCACAGCACCGCAGCGACCTGGTGAATGGGCGCCTTGCCATGGGCCTCGGCCTCAAGGAGCAGGGCGAGTGTCTGAGCCTGGCTGTACTGGACCTGGCCCGGATGGCCTGCGAGCAGGGCCGGCGGCCACAGGAGATGCTGCGCACTGTCAGGTGGGGTGCGCGGAGTGGGCTTCCCGGGGCACCCTGCGCGACCCCACCGGGGTGCTGCGCGGGTGCAGCCCGGCCTTGCAGCATCCTGCCCGTCCCTCCTGCACTCTGCCCCGGCTCCAGCTGTGTCCTGCGTGCCTGGGCGAGCGCTCGGGCCTCATGGCCACATCCTGAGGCCAGTTCCTCTGCAGCTACAAGTCCTGTCTGCCCCGCGGCCTGCGAGACCTCATTCAGGGATTGAGCTTCGTGACGCGCAAGAGGATCCGCAAGACTGTGCGCCGTGCCCTGCACCGCGTGTCCACCTGCCAGGCAGACCGGCACTCGCTCATGGCCAAGTATGTCATGGACTTGGAGCGGCTGGACCCGACCCGGGCTACCGAGACCTTCTGCGTGGGGCTCCCGCGGGCCGCGGGTGGCCAGGACGCACAAGGGCTGCTGCGTGTGGCTGGAGGCAGCGGCCTTTCCTGGACCTCTGGGGAGCAAGAGGTGCGCTGGGAATGGGGTGGGACTCCGAGGGGCGGGGCGACAACACGGGCGGGGCCTAACAGGGCGTGGCTATGTGGGGAGCGCCGAAGTGGGCGGTGCTGAAGACAGAGTTGGTGGGGGGAGAGGCAGAGGGTGGGCAGGGCTCAGAAGGAGACAGATGGAAGGGCCTGGAAGGGCCAGTGATGGGTGTGGAACATGGGTGTGTGGACTAGTGGACAGGGCAGAACAAATTAGGCTGAACCGAGGATGGATAGGGTGGGCGGGACTCAGGGAAGGGATGGGCCAAAGGGCGGGACAGAAATGGGAGGGCACTAGGTAGTAGGCGGGGCTAAGAGTGGCAGCTCCAAAGGACTGGGGACAGTCATGGGGAAGGCAGGAGGAGTGGGCTCATTGCCGGGTGTGGGAGGGTCCTGGCGTAGGTGGAGAGTGGGCAGGTGTGGGCGTGCCCAGGGAGAGTGGGCGTGCCCAAGGAAGTGGGCGTGCCCATGGAGAGTGGGCGTGCCCGTGGAGAGTGGGCGTATCCAAGGAAGTGGGCGTGTCCAAGGAAGTGCAGGTGTCTGGGGCAGACTGGCAGGGAGGCGAAGCGTGGGTGTATGGGTCGTGGCCTTTCATAGGTGAGGTTGTGCACGTGCCCGGAGCGTGGCCTGTTACAGTCGGGCGTGGCCAGGGTGGCAAGCACCACCCCTTCCTTTGTGCAGCCCTTCCAGCAGTTCTGCGACTTCCCAGAGATTGTGGATGTCAGCATCAAGCAGGCCCCACGCGTGGGCCCCGCCGGGGAGCACCGCCTGGTCACCGTCACGCGTGCCGACAACCAGATCCTGGTGGGTGTGTGACATCTGCCCGGGCTGGGCGGTGTGCGGGCCAGGCGTGCACTGACCGTGTCCCCGCAGGAGGCTGAGTTCCCGACTCTGCTCGCTGCGCTGTCTTTCGTGGCACTCGTGGACGGCTACTTCCGCCTGACATGCGATGCGCGACACTTTTTCTGCAAAGAGGTGGCGCCACCGAGGCTGCTAGAGGAGGTGGCTGAGCGCTGTCATGGCCCCATCACGTAAGGACTGGAGCCAGGACCAGGGATCACACGGGTCAGGTGCTCAGATTGCAGCTCGACCTGGGGGGCGGAGGGGAGAGGGGACAATGTCACTGGGTCAGGTCGCAGGTTGCAGAGGGACCAGGATTCAGACCCAGCCCCTGCTCTGCCTCCACCTCCCTCTCCGTCTCCTCCTTTGCATCCTGCCTTCCCTACAGCCAGGACTTCGCCATTCACAAGCTGAAGGTGGGGGGCTCAGTCCCGGGCTCATACGTGCTCCGTCGCAGCCCACAGGACTTCGACAGCTTTCTGCTCACGGCCTGTGTCCAAGTTGGTTCTCCTCTGGGGTGGGGTGCGGGAGTCGGTGCTGGCGTGGGTGTTCTATGCCTGGAATCAGCTATTCAGGAGGCTGGGCCGGAGGATCTCAAATTTAAGCCTAACGTGTCACTTTGGGTGCTCTCCCACGCAGACGCCCCTGGGTCCCGACTACAAGGGCTGCCTCATCCGCCGCGACCCCACTGGGAGCTTCTTCCTGGTTGGCCTCAGCCGGGCACACGGCAGCCTCAGGGAGCTCCTGGATGCCTGCGGCGGGGGCGCGCTGCGCGTGGACGGCGTGAGCCTGAGCCTCAGCGCGTGCTGCACCCCCACCCCCAAAGGTGCGGCCCCGCCGGGCTTCCCTCACGGGTGACAGCTCCGGCGTGGTGGTGCGGAGCGCGTGCTGCAGGTCATGTGGCGAGACAATGTGACCATGCCGTGGGCTCGAGGGCAGGGCGCTTTCGGGGTCAGCTTGGTGGAGACCAGCGGGGTGGATTCACCGCCCAGAGGAGCAGCTCCTTGGAGCCTACAGTTCAGGTCACCTTCTGGGGTCTGGAAGCCAAGTCCGGGAGCGCCAGGACTCTGCGAGATCCTCGCCTCTGACTTCCGCCTCCTCTCCTGTCTGCCCCCAGAGAAGTCCAACCTGATAGTGGTGCGGACGGGCTGCGGCCCGACCTCCACCACGGCTCCCGCGCAGCCCCCGGTGCAGCCCACACTGAGCCAGCTGACCTTCCACAAGATCCCACCCTACAGCCTGCGGCGGGTACGGCCGGGGCCCGCGCCTGCTCTGTGGCCCTCAAGGGCCTCTGCGTGCCCGCCTGCCAAATGAGGCCCCTCATTGGTTGTTCCTGCTGTCCCTGCCCCCTGCCAGCACGAGAACTTGGGCCATGGCTCCTTCACCAAGATTTACTGTGGCTCTCGCCATGAGAACGTGGATGGCGAGGCCCGGGAGACGAAGGTGCTGCTGAAGGTGCTGGATGCGGAGCACAGAACTTTCGTGGAGGTGAGCTTGGATGGGGCGGAGAGGTTAGAGACACGTGAGAAATACAGAGCCTGGTGTGGCGGCATCCACCTGTGGTTCCAACTACGTGCAAGGCTGAGGCAGGAGGCTTTCAAGTTAGAACTCAGCCTTGGTGATTTAGACTTTACCTCAAAATAAAAGAAATGTGAGGAGTACAGTGGATGTGGCTCAGTGCAAAGGCTCTGGGTTTAACCCTCAGGACCTTAAAAAAAATCCATGCACTGGGGGCACACGTGGTCAGAGCCCAGGCCTCTTGGGTGCTTACGTCTTCCTTGCCCCCCAGTCCTTCCTGGAAGCAGCCAGTTTGATGAGCCAAGTGTCCTACCCGCATCTGGTGTTGCTACATGGGGTGTGCATGGCTGGAGACAGTGAGTGTCCTGCGCCAGAGCCCTGCCGCCCGTTCCTCCACAGTGGCTGTGTCCATTCTCGGGTAGCACCCTCGGTGGGAGGGAGGATGAAGGGTGGGTTCTGTAGTGTGGGGGGGAGTTTGGGAAGGGTGAGGGGAGGTCAGGCTCTGAGGTGTGAGGGTACTGGAAGAGGACAACTGGTCATCCATAGATGCTGGGGGAGGAGTGAGGGAGGGCTGAGCAGGGGAAAGTCTTCCCCGAAAGAGGGCAAATCGGAGTTGGGGTTTTGATGTTTGAGCAGGAATTCATCAAGATGAGAAACTCCCTAAGCAAAGGCTGGTAGGTTAGAATGTGTGTTGCACACCTGTGGCCTCACCAGACAGCTCGAAAGGTTCCCCAGAGGCAAACACTGGGCCGGGCTTGGAAGGTGGGCAGTGCCAGCCGTACCTCATGCCCACCTGTGTGTGAGTTCCTGTGCATCTCGCCACAGGCAACACAACCTCTCTGAGCCTCGGTTCCATGGCATTAATTCTCAGTTGTCTAACATGAGTCTGTTCTGGGGGCCACTGCAAGGGGACAGGGTGAAGACGGGGCGGGTGCTAAGATGTGCGTGTGGAAGCTGGCTGCACACAACGCCCTCCTCCCACCCCCTCCCCGTTCCAGGTACAATGGTGCAGGAATTTGTGCCCCTGGGTGCCATTGACACCTACCTGTGCAAGCGTGGCCACCTGGTGCCTGCCAGCTGGAGGCTACAGGTGACCAAACAGCTGGCCTATGCCCTCAACTATTTGGTGAGTGCTGCTCTGCCTCCTTTACCTGGGGGCAGCTTTCTCTTAATGTGGGGAATGGGGTGTGCTCTATAGCATGGATAGGAGTTTGGTATGGAGGAAGAAGAAGGAATTTGAGAATAAAGGAGATGCATATGTGCCAGTAGTGGAAGGGGCCAACTGGTCAACTCTGGATGTTAGGGCGAGGAGTGAGTGAAGCCTGGGCAAAAGGGAAAGGGCAAAAGGGAAAGGCTTCCCCAAAAGGACATACTGGAGTTGGGGCTTTGATGTTTGAGTAGGAGTTCATCAAGAAGAGAAAGGAAGGATGGCCTGTCAGCCTGAGGCAGCAGATGTAGGCTAAAGTGTGCTGCACATCCTGAACCCCAGCAGGCAGCTCAGTTGGCAGGAGACCAGGGTGGGGATGTAAAAGAGCCGTTGAAGGGAAGAGTGAACAGGGGCCTTGAACCTGAGGCATAAGAGCTTTGATCTCAAAGCCAGTGGGGAGCCGTAGTGGGCGAAGGCTGCCTTTGAGAAGGGAAATGACAGGCTCAGGTGAGCACAGGTGAGCCAAGACTCCAGGGAGGGGCTGGAGCACTTCTGGGCAGTACCACATGGGCTCCGAGGGGTGCATAGGAGCTGGCCAGACATCAGCTCTAACAAGTCCTTGGCACTTCTCTGTAGGAGGATAAAGGCCTCCCTCATGGCAACGTGTCAGCCCGGAAGGTGCTACTGGCGAGGGAGGGGGCTGACGGCAGCCCCCCGTTCATCAAGCTCGGCGACCCGGGCGTCAGCCCCACTGTGCTGAGCCTGGAGAGTGAGTGTCTGGGGTGGGCTTTTCAGGGTGTGGAGGTGTGCCAGAGGTCGTCAAACCCCTTGATGTCCTTGCCCCATGCTGAGCCACTGGGAGGACAGAGGCCACTGCTGCCCCGTGACCCACCCCTGTCCCTCAGTGCTGACTGACAGGATCCCCTGGGTGGCCCCCGAGTGCCTTGATGAGGCCCGGACCCTGGGCCTGGAGGCCGACAAGTGGGGCTTCGGAGCCACGGTCTGGGAGGTCTTCAGCGGTGCCCCGGTGCCCACGCGCGCGCTGGACCCTGCCAAGGTCAGAGCGGCCCAACGGGGCCTTGAATGCCAGGCGCGGCAGGGGCACGGGGTCGGGGCTCCCGGGGTCGGCTGTGACCGCGCTCTGCTCTGTGCTGTAGAAGCTCAGGTTCTATGAGGAGCAGCGGCAGCTGCCTGCGCCCAGGTGGACCGAGCTGGCCACGCTGATCCGCCAGTGCATGGACTACGACCCGCGCCGCCGGCCGAGCTTTCGCGCTGTCATCCGGGACCTGAACAGCCTCAGCACCTCGGGTGGGCGCCTTTGTGACCTCGCGGCCCCGGAGGTGGAGCGGGAGGGCGTGGGCGGCCCTTGCTAGCTTCTCCTGGGCCACGATAGATAGCAGCCACCCCGCCCGTGGCCTCTGTCTCGGCAGCCGTGAGCAGTACACAGGCGTGCACTGCTCAAGGGCGCCGCTTTGCCCAGAGGGCGCCCTCTGGCTCACATGGCCTGTGACACGGAGGCCAAGGCCACATGGCAGGCGGGCCCAGGAGCAGGGCCCGGGCTAACTGCACTGCCTGCCCATGTCCCCAGATTACGAGCTCCTCTCCGACCCTGCGCCGGGTGCCTTGGGGCCTCGGGACACGCTGTGGAACAGCGCGCAGCTCTACGCCTGCCAGGACCCCACGATCTTTGAGGAGCGGCACCTCAAGTACATCTCGCAGTTAGGCAAGGTGGGGCCGCCAGGTTGGGGTGGCTTGGGGTGGGGGGCGGCTTGGGGTAGGGGCAGGCAGGGGCGGGACTCGCTGCCTCCCGCGGTCTCCAGGGCAATTTCGGCAGCGTGGAACTGTGCCGATATGACCCACTCGGGGATAACACCGGCCCCCTCGTGGCCGTGAAGCAGCTGCAGCGCAGCGGGCCAGAGCAGCAGAGGGACTTCCAGCGAGAGGTGCAGATCCTGAAGGCGCTGCACAGTGACTTCATCGTCAAGTACCGTGGTGTCAGCTACGGCCCGGGTGAGCCTCGACGGCCCCAAGGCCAGGACACCTTTTGGCCACCGGTTCAATCCTGCTGGGGCAACTCTATTTTTGTTTTTTTAAAGATACAGTCCAGCTATGTGGCCCAGGCTGACCTTGAACTTGAGGAGATCCTCCTGCCTCAGCCTCTTGAGTGCTACGATGACGGGCTGTTTAGGGCGTGGGAGAGGGATGGTTTTTGGGACAAGTCTCGCCCTGTACATAGCCTAGGCTGGCCTAGGGCTCACTGTAGCCTGGGCTGCTTCCTGGCCTGGAATTGGCGGAGATCTGCCTGTCTCAGCCTCCATGAGCAGGGCCTGGCATGGCACTGGGAGGGTCCTCGTCCGCTGAATGCCCGCTGTGCTGTGGCCTGCAGGCCGGCAGAGCCTGCGTCTGGTGATGGAGTACCTGCCCTGCGGTTGCCTGCGTGACTTCTTGCGGCGCCACCGTGCACGCCTGGACGCTGGCCGCCTGCTACTGTTCGCCACGCAGATCTGCAAGGTGCATGGGTGGGCAGGTGGGTGGGCAGGTGCCCAGGCCCGGAGCATCCTGCGAGTGCATGGCGCCACCCTCGCCCCTCAGGGCATGGAGTACCTGGGCGCCTGCCGCTGTGTGCACCGTGACCTGGCCGCGCGAAACATCCTGGTGGAGAGCGAGGCACACGTCAAGATCGCCGACTTCGGGCTTGCCAAGCTGCTGCCGCTGGACAAGGACTACTACGTGGTGCGCGAGCCCGGCCAAAGCCCCATCTTCTGGTGCGTGAGTCTCTCCCAGCCCTTAGCGTGCAGACCACGTCCTACCCCCTTGGCTCCGCCTCCATCCAATCTTCGGCCCTGCCGCCCCGCCCCTGCGAAGACCACGCCTCTCCTGCTGCCCAGCCCCACCTCCCGTTTGGTCTTGGGCCCCGCGGAGTCCTGGCCCAAGCCCCGCCCCTACTCAAAGTACCCCCCCCCAGAACTCGCCTC
>PVKA01007309.1:0-10231 GCA_004027165.1 Ctenomys sociabilis
TTTGTTCTGGGTAATTTAGATTCTCATCGAAGTCTCCTCTCACAATATGAACATCACCAGCCAGGGTCTTGAGATAGTCATAACTCTCTTTGGTGCAAAGGTTTCCAGTGCAGAGAATGTGCTGAATCTTTCCTGGAACCAGCAGCTTTTTGAATTTAGCCGGCAGGCTGTTGCACCGATGCGGGATGTGCAGGTCTCCTAATACCAACACCAACATCCTGTCACCCGGCTCCGCTCAGTCTCCACCGCCGCCGCCCTCTTCCTCAGGTTCCTCTGTGACCCCCCAAGTGGTGCTTTAAACAACTGAGCTAACCAGCAAACCCCCCTTGTCCAGTTTTTAATGTTTTTTTTTTTTTTTTTTCTCAATTGTTAGCTTTAAGAGTTCTTTGCCTATTTTGAATACAAATCCTTTATATGTGCATACAAATACTCTGTAAACCACCTGGAGCTTGTCTTCCTATTCACTCAGTTTTTCCAAAGCATCAATTTTAATTTTAAGGAAGTCTCACCCACCAAATGCTCCCATACCTCAACAGTCACCATCATGCCCAGGGCTATTATATTTGTTTATTTGTTTTTTAATTTTAGGGAAGGGTCTAAAGGTTGTTCAGGGTCTCACTGCTAGATCAGACTCTTAGTGATCCACCTGTTTACAGCCTCCCAAGAGCTGGGATTACAGGCGCGCACAACCACATCCAGTCTCAATTGCCATCTAATTGTGACCCAGGGGCAGGGCCAGCATGGCAGGCCTGGGGACTGAACCCTAGCCCAGCGTTTGCTTATAGATGCTTTGATCCAAAGAGCTATTTGGCTGGCCCAAAAGTTGAAAAGGAATGTTTCTTCTGGCTGGCCCAGGCTGCCTTAAGGGCGAGTCTGGTAAGGCAGGTAGAGGTGGGGATCGAACTGGGGTCCTCTGTGCCTGACTGAGTTTTCCAGAGCAGGCGCTTAAACAACTGAGCTAACCCTTAAACAACTGAGCTAACCTGCAGCCTCCCTTCCCTTTGTATTCCCCTCCCCTCCGCCCTTGAACGTATTTAGTCTCCAGGGTCTTACTATACAGATCGGACTCGGAGTGATCTATTTTCAGCCTCCAAAACTCTGGGATTACAGGCACAAGCCACCACGCTCAGTTTCAATCGCGCCCTGGGGTTAGAGCCTAGGTCCCTGCGTCAGTTTAAGCAGGTGCTTTAATCTGCTGAGTTACCTGGCTGGTCCCCTTATATTCTCCTTGTGAGGTTTTATACTCTTCCACTTAGGCCAACTTACAGTCCATCTTCGAAAGCTCTGTGAATGTAGACAGAATGAGGAGCTGGCTTCTTGAGACTGCCCCTCCCCCTACACAGCCTGGTCCCTCACTCATAGACTGGTGGCTGCTCCAGGAGGTGGTGGGGTCTGCTCTGCATCATGGTCCATTTTAGGATCCCTGAGCTGCTGGTGTTGGCCCCCCATACTGTTCCTGTCCAGTACTATCATCACAATGTGTATTCAACTTTTGTTTTATTTTTTGAGACAAGGTCTTGCTGTAAAGCTCAGACAGGCCTTGAACTCACTATGTTGCCCAGGCTGGCCTCACTCACATTCATCCTCCTGCCTCAGCCTCCTACATGCTGGCATGACAAGGAGTGTATGTTACCACTCCTTGTCCTGTAATTCACTTTATACATATTAGAGGTCCACAAAAACAACTGATACTTTATTCACATTTACATGTATGTCATTCATGTGTACTTGATGCAATTATAATGTGTATAGAGGTCCGTTTACTAAATTTGCAAATGTAATAGGAAATTAAATATAAGGGTGAGAAAAAGGCTGGAAATAGCCACTATCCTGGAGGAAAGACATCCACACATGGGAGGATACACAGAAGCCCCATTCCTTCAACACATGACATACAGCGAGGCCTGTGCTGCTGGGGCTGAGGGCAAGGTCTGCAGCACAGGCCTGGTGTGACCGGTAAAGGAAATCCTTCATGTCACCACGCAGCAGCAGCAGCAGCGGGCATGCAACTTTGTGCATTTGTCAGAGCTCATGACTTTCACTTCAGGTTCTGTAGTAAGTCCAAGACCCATTGGGCTACATGTGGAGATTCTGTCTTAAAAGCCAGAAAACAAACAAACAAATAAACACACCCCAAAACCCAAAACCCAAGTACCAAATCAGTAATCCATAAAGAGAACAACAATGGGCCGGCCAAATAGTTCAGTGGACTAATGCTCCTGCTTAGGTATACAGCAATGGCCCAAGTTCGATCCCTGGTATGCTATGCTAGGGCTCATACCCTGGGCCATGCTGAGAGGCTGATGGAGACTGGGTGTGGTGGCAAGTGCGTAATCCCAGCATTCAGGAGGCTGAAAACAGGAGGATCACTACGAGTCCAATCTACATAGTGAGACCTTATAGACCCTGTACACAGTAGCACCTGTACTAAATATTAAAAAAAGAGAGAGAGGCGCCAGGCGTGGTGGCGCATGCCTGTAATCCCAGCACTTGGGAGGCTGAGGCAGGAGGATTGTTGTGAGGTCGAGCCCAGCCTGAGCTACAAAGTGAGCTTAAGGCCAGCCTGAACTGCATAATGAGACTCTGTCTCAAGAAGAAAAAAAAAAAAAAAGAGAGAGAGAGAAACAATGATATAGAAGCTTAATCTAAAAATTTTAATGAAAACTAGTGTTTCCCAATTTTTTTTTTTTTTTTTTTTTTTTTGTCTTTTTGAGACAGGGTCTCGCTATGCAGTTCAGGCTGGCTTTAAGCTCACTTTGTAGCTCAGGCTGGTCTCGAACTCTTTAAGAAAATTCTTGGGGCTGGGGAGATAGGTCAGCAAGGGCCTGAGATCAATCCCGGTTCTGCAAAAAAAAAAAGAAAGAAAAAAGAAAATTTTTGGAGCCAGGGATGGTGGTGCACACTGTGGTTTCAACACTCTGGGAGGCTGAGGCAGGAGTTCAAGACCACCAAGAATCAGCAAATGGAATGGAATACTATCATATTAAAAAGCCTCTGCACAGCAAAGGAAACAACCAAGAATGAAGAGTCAACCTATAGAATGGGAAAATAGTTTTGCCAGCTATTGCACAGGCAGAGAACTAATGTGATATATAAAAAATTCTGACAAGTTAGACCTCCCAAAATAAAAAAGACTCCATCAAAAAATGGGAAATATAAATTAAAACTACATTGAGATACCAACTTATCTCAGAAAGAATAGCCAACATCAAAAAGGTCTAATATTAACAAACGCTGGTGAGGATGTAGGGAAAAAGGAACCCTTTACATTGCTGGTGGAAATCACTATGGAAATCAGTGCAGAGATTCCTAAAAAACTAAAAATAGAAATTCTATTTGGCCCAGCTATCCCATTCCTAGGTATCTTCCTAAGAGTTAAAGTCATCATGTTACAGGAAGATGTACATACCCCTGTTTATAGCAACATAATTTATATAATAGGTAGATCTTAGAAACAGGGTATACGTCCATCAGCAGATGAATGGATAGGAAGCTTTGGTACTTGTACACCATGAGAATCAAACCTCTTCTGTAATATGCTTCTATAAAGAAAGAAAACTGGAGGCACACATAGTACACAGACATAAATGGAGAGCACGCTGAGTCACTCACATACCAGACCCCTTATATGAGAAACCCAAACCATAAACAAATACACAAATAAAGAGCAAAATAGAAGACATAGTAGGAAGTAGGAAGAAGGCCAAATATTTCCCCAAATTTCATATGTTGTTTCAAAAATACATATATTTTTTATTTTTATTTTTTGGTGGAACCGGGATTCAACTTAGGCCCTTGCACTTGCCAGGCAAGCGCTTATTCTACTGAGCCATCTCCCTGGCCCCTTCATTCTAATACATATGCTAATTTGTTTCATTTATACTACTAGTTTACCTTGGATTATTACAAAGAAACTTATATTACTGTGTTCCTTTTTTTAAGAATTCTTTTGGTTTATAACAGGTGGATCATTGTGAGTCCAAGCTGCATAGTGAGCCCTTGTACCAAATACATTAAAAAAAAATTCTTTTGGCTTATGTCATGTATTCTGAGTAACTACTTTGAAGATAATGATGCATAGTGTATTCACTATTATTATTTTATGAATTTTTTTTATTAAAAAAAAAGTTCAAGCCCAGCCTGAGAAACTTAGTGACTTAATAAGACCCTTTCTCAAAATGAAAAACAGAACTGATGCCTAGTATTGGAAAAAAAAAAAATTGAGGGGCTAGGGACACATCTCAGTGGTATAGCACTTTCCTAGCATGTGTGAGAGTCTGTGTTTGATCCCCAGAGTGACAAAAGTAAGTCTTTTTCTATATGAAACATCCAGATGTCGTGAGCACCTAGGCAGGAGACATCTGGCTGCCACAGGGTGAAGCCCGGGGATCCAGAGCAGGTGACGAGAGTGGAGCCAGGACACAAGTACCCATGGCAACGCTGCTAGAAAGAGGCAGGGGTGCTAGAGACAGTGCAGTGGGACTTAGGGTGACCAGTGTCTCCCAGGAGGAGACAGGCCTCATGCTTAGAATTATCGTAAGAGGGACAGGCCCTTCATGCTCTTGAAGAGAAATTTGGGGTGAGCAGGGAGTGTGACAGACAGATGTCCAGTGTCCTCCAAACACAGACTTCAGAGGTGAAAAGTGCTCAAGTGCTGCTGGGGAGGGCAGAGAAAAAGGGGCCATGCTCACAGATCCATAGCAGTTGTGGGGTCAGAGCCCCAGGTTTCTCTGCATCTGGTTTTCCCAGTGCTGATGAGAAGGCCTGGGGTGACTTGGCTCTGTGACTCACTTGGCAGGAATCTCCTAAGTATCCTTGGGACTTCCCAGGATATCTTGATCTTAGCCTGAGCGCTCGGGAAGGAGTATCTTCCTCTTGTCGAAATTCTTGCCCAGTGAAATATATATATATTGCCAAGCAAGCACTTATTCTACTGAGCTATATCCTCGGCCTCCTTGCCCAGGGATACTGAAACCTTATATTTCTGTTGGAGGTGACACGACATAGGCTCTATATCTACTATGGGCCACCTACAACTCAGGGCCTGCCAGAGAAAGAAAAATGGCCATGTAGGCCTTGAGATGAGGCTCAGGGGAAGCCCAGCATGGGGCAGGTGGGCATGGCAGATGGGGCGGGCCTGGGAACAAGTTGGTACCTAAGGCAGGAAAAACAGAGAAGGAGATTGGAAGCTGAGAGGAAAACCAAGGGAGCACAGGTAGGAGTAGGCCTGGCCAGGAGAGGGAAGGGCAGAGGGATGAGGGAGTAACCACTCCTGGGTAGTCTGACAGCAACTCTGCATCTGAAGCTCTAGTTTACCAAAGACGTGATGATCTGTTAGGCCTGCTGCGGCAGACAGACAGGCTGAGTACCTCATGTCCCTGAGGTTACCACACTCATGGTGAGCTACACAATGAGGTTACAGTTGCCTGCACATCTCACCAATCCTATGGGAGATGCCAACTGTATGTCCACATCACACCCACTCACCATGCCACCTATCCTGACAATCACCAAGGCCTTCACTATTCACAAAGAAAGAGCTGGCCTAGAGCTGTCATGAGCATGTCCCACAAACCTGGGGGCTTGAAGGGCCTCAGGCACCTTGCTGCACCTCTGTCCCCAGATCAGCAGGGTCTGGCCCCTAATGGCAGAAAGCACCTAGGCCAAGGACCAGAACAGCAATGAGACAGATCAGTCTGATTGAAAACTCAGAACAAACATGAACTGTCTAGTGCCAAACAGTAGAGAATGGGCTCAGGGACCGTGCAATCTAGGCAGAGACCACTCTGGTGACTGGCCTGGTGTGGAGAATCCTGAGAAGTGAGGTCACAGGTGGCCATCAGATGTCCGCCTGGTGTCTTGGAATGGTTTAAATATTAAAAAGTGCTGGTATCAACACCTCTCTAGAACAGTGTCAACTTGGGGGACTACCCTGGAGATGTTATACAGCACATTTCTGTCTCTGCAGTGCAAGCTGTGCTCACTCAGAAGTGACCATGCCCCAGCGTTCTAGTGACCACTCCTGGGCAGAAAATACCATATGGCTCCAAGGGTAACATGGTGGATTAACTAATGGTCAACTTGTAACACCTAGCTGAACTTAATCAATATGGAAGGCTCACATGAAGACTCCTGCCAACAGCATAAAGAGAACTAGAATCTGGATGTGGTGGTGCATGCCTATAATCCCAGCACTTGGGAGGCTGAGGCAGTAGAATTGCTGTGATTCCAGGCCAGCCTGGACTACACAGTGAGTTCAAGGCCAATTTACATAGTGAGACCCCTCTCAGAAAAACAAAACTGGAGGGGGAGATGGTATGCTATAGGCTCTCCTGGAGAAGCTTGTCACACTGGCTCTGCTGATATGAACTGAGCTCTCTCATTGTTGGAGAAGCTCAGGCCTACACTACCACTGAGGATGGCTGTGGTTCTATTCAGGGGAGCTCTGGTTCTTACCTTGAGTATCACTTCTTGGCTCCAGTGAAGTTCCCTCCAGCCTGCAGCTGGCACAGATCCTTTACCCCACTGGCATAGACTTTCTGGCTTCCACCTCTGACTTTTGGACTTTCCCTGTGCAGACCCTTGATATAGACTTGCATGAGACATTGCCATGGGTTCCAGTTCTTCAGCTGGACATGCAGGACATTGCCAAGAATCCTCAGCTGGATTCTCTGGGTCTCTAGTGTACGAAGAGATCTCCTGCTTTCTTTTGCATTTGATTCTTTGGGTGAATACTATAAAATAATCCTATAGATTGTGTGTCCTGTATTAAACTGTGTTCCTTGTAAACCCTGACCATAATAGGTAGCTGTGACAGTTGATCCCTCAAGACACACAAGGGAAAGGCAAGGGGCCCTGGCAGCCTCAGCTACCCCACCCTCCATGCCTGGCACCTATTACCTCTTGGTGTTATAGGCTGTGTCCTGAGGTGTTTCTTCCAGGAGAGTCACATAGCCCAGTGCACAGGTGAGGATGAACAGCACAGTTAAGGTGTGGGCTCGCCTACAATCCAAAAACACACAGGCACGGTCAGAGCACAGACCACATGACCAAGTTCTTCTGTGACATGTGACACACACCAAAGCACTCTGTACAAGAGAGGGTCCTGGCTAAGCAACAGGGTCCTATACATCCTTGCTCACAGCATGGACAGAAGTCCACATGAGCTAAAGCCTGTTTTATTTATTTGTGTGTGTTTGTATTTTTAGTACAAAGTCTCACATACAGATCAAAGTCTGTAGTGATTCTCCTGTTTTCAACCTCCCAAGAGCTGGGATTACAGGGCTGTGCCACCATGCGCACAGTCTCAGTCACTTTCTCAGCACGCCCTGAGCGTGGGGCCAACACAGTACCTGACCACTGTGCTCTGCCTAAGCATGCGCTTTAGTCCACTGAGCTATGTGGCCAGCTAAAGCCTGTTTTAAAAGGGACTTCAATGCTTTCTTTTTTTCCTTGCTTTTTCTGCTATTATTTTTCATTAGCAGTGATCTTGTAGCTTTTCAAGTGGTCAACCAGCCAGAGCAGCTTTGATCATCCAATAAACCAACAGAGACTGTGAGTTTTCTAAAAATGCAGATTGAGCTGGATGTGGTAGCACAGGCCTATAATGCCAGAACTCCACAGGTTGAAGCATGAGTATCCTGAGGTCAAGGGTACTCATGCTTGGGTTCTCAGGATACTCATGCTTGGGTTACACAGTAAGTTTGAGCCCAGCAGGAACATGAGACTCTGCCTTAACATCCTCCCCACAAAGATCATGTCAAATCTGGGTAAGGTGATGTACACCCACAATGTCAACACTCTGGAAGGCTAAGCAGGAGGATGGCAAGTTCAAGCTAGTCTGGGCAATTCAACAACTTCATAGAACTCTATCTCAAAAAATACAAAGGGCTAGGGATATAGTCCAGTGCAAAGGCCTGGGCTCAATTCCCAGTAACGCAAAACAAACAAACAAACAGCTAGAAAATAAATAACTCTGCCTTTTGATGTAAATGTCCATCCTGTCATTTAAAAAGTCACTTAGTGCCTGGCTCCTTTGGGCCTGAGGAGACAGAAACAGGTAAGGATGCCCCAGCTCTGTACTGTACACAAGGACAGTGGGTTGGGAAACCAGCACATCAGGCTTACAGCAGGACAGACTTTAGGACCACAGAAGTGCTATTAGAAAGAAAAGCCATCTCATTGTCCTTGGCCTGCGCAGTATATATGCAGCCAAGTATATGTGGAAATAAATGACTCCTGAGGTGGACATCCCTGCCCCACCCAGGGTGCCAGATGTGCTCAACAACAACTCTTTGCACCTTCTCCATTTGCCCTGTAATGCCCAGGCAGATGCAGAGAAGGTCTGGGTCTCATGGTGAGGCACAGTTCTGGTTACTCTATAAGAGAGAGGGCACAAGGACTGGTTCCCTTTCAGGAGTGAAAAATATTCAGCTAACTTTCTTTAGAGATAACACATTCATCATGCTGAGTGGTAGGAAGGGAGCCCTGTCAAGACCAATGAGGAAAGCAAGAAGGCATAGCCAAGAAAGGGTCAGGCCTGTCTATATAGCCTGCAAGAGGTTCCCTGGCAGTGACACTGCTCTCCTGGCCTTATGGCCAGCAAGACCAAAAGGACATCAACTGGCCAGTCATACTTCCCAGATGTGGGCAAAGCTGTGAAAAGTCCTAATATACAGGAGCTCAGAAAGGCATCTGCTGGAAGCTGAGATACCTAAGATTACCCAGATAGTCCTAAGTCATGGAGAAAGCTCACTGGAGCACTGAGTTCTAGGATATAAGATAAAATTCACAAGGTGTTGAGGCTGGGAAATTGGCTCAGTAGAATAAGCGCTTCCCTGGCAAGTGCAAGGGTCTGAGTTCAATCCCTGGTTCTGCCAAAAAAAAAAAAAAAAGTGTTCATAGCTCATCCTGGTGGGAACTGGTTAGTGAATGTGGACACCAAAGTATTTTATCATCTTCCACCCACAGGGCAATGTTCACACGTCTCTCCAGGGGGAGGGTCTGCAAAACTCTTCAGTGCATCCAACACTCCCAGAGCCTCCCTGATGGACAGCACATGCACAAGAACACTACAAATGGCAGAAGACCCAAACTTCAGGCCCTGTGGTTGACAAGTAGTTAACAAAATGCCAAACCTTCGCACCTATCAACTGTCACTGGCTCCAAAGAAGCCCAACTGTCTTTGAAAATAACAAGTCCAAATACAAGGTTTGGATCACGCAAAAGTTCCCTTTGGCCGGGCAGGATGGTACACACCTGTTATCCCAGGACTTTGGGAGGTAGGTGGAAAGATCACAAGTTTGAGATCCACCTAGGCAACTTATCCAGACCTTGTCCCAAAATAAAAAGCAAAAAGGTCTGGGACTGTAGCTCAGTGTGAATGTCCTGGGTCCAATGCCCGGTACTGAAAGTGTTGCAGTGTGCAAGGGTGGTGGCACAGAGGATGGAAAGACTATAGTAGTTGGGAGGTGAGACTTGCTTTGACAGTTGAGGCCCAAAGGAAGCTGAGATACCTAAGATTACTCAGTGAGCAACCATGAGCACTCAGTGTTAGGGACACTGCCATGGGCAGCACCAAAGTCAAAAACTCTTTGGTTCTTATTTAGAATATCATAAGAGAAAACCAAAAGGAAAGCAGTTGGGGCAGGGGCTGTCTCCACGCTGGGCAGTTTGTTGAGGAAAGGGAAAGGCAATGCTCAGATACACATGCCTCATTCCTAAGACAGCCTGCACGTGTTTGCCCTGCAGTTTAAGCATCTAGTCCTCGGCCAAGTTCCCCACACTAAAGAATAAGTTTCTTTTGTTAATCTTGGAACTTAAAGTCATTTCTACAAACATTCACTTCTTGAGATTCATCATGGGTGAGGGCAGTGAGTGCTTGAGATAGGGTCTTACTATTAAGCAGGCCAGGCTGGTCTTAAACTTTCCATGCAGCCCAAATCAGGCCTCAAACTCAAAATCCTCTTTCCTTAGCCTCCAAAGTGTTAGGATAACAGGCCATCAGTAGTTCTTAGATTCATCTTTATGTCATGCTAACTTTTTGGAACATCCACTATCACAGTTCTATAAACCACAGGCTGAGGAATAGCTCAGTACAGAGCACTTGTGTACAATGCAAGAGACCCTAGGTTTGATTCCCCAGCATCACAAAATGAAAAATAAATCTCTAAAACACAAAATAGTTTTAAAAATCCTGGTACAGCAAGGCTGTAATGACTTAATCAGAAAG